>JBBPLT010000928.1:0-10847 GCA_038089955.1 Strobilomyces dryophilus | reverse complement strand
CAACCTCACAAGCTGAACCGTTGACAAGCCCGTTGGGCCATGTTCTTGGAAGACTTCGACCTCCTCTTCGTCCATGTCCCAGGTGCCAAATTAGCCCCCGCGGATGCCCTTTCCTGCAAGGACGATGTCGATACCACGGATGACAATGCTGCAGTCACCCTCCTCCCGGATTCCATCTTCGCTCGGGCACTTGATCTCTGTATCCAACAACGTATTGTCGAAAACACTGCCCTCGACCCCACTGCTCAACGAATGGTCAAGGAACTCGCCTCGGGTTTCCTCCCTCTCCCCCACTCCACATTCCACAACTGGTTCTTTGATGGCACTAACCTCTACTTCAAACATCGCCTGTATGTTTCCCCAGAAACCTGCCAAGACCTCATCTCTGCCGTCCATTCCTCCCCCACAGGTGGCCACGGCGGCATCTTTCGTACACTTCACCTCCTCCAAAAAGATTACTGGTGGCCAGGAATGTTCACCTTTATCCAACGCTTTGTCGCCAGCTGTGCCACCTGCCAGGCGTCCAAGGTCAACATCCATCCCACTATCCCCCCTCTTTCCCCCCTTGACTCATCTGCTACATGCCCCTTTCAGCAAATTTCTGTTGACCTTATCACTGGACTCCCTCCTTCCAGAGGCTTCAGCTCTGTTATGGTCGTGGTCGACCATGGCCTTACAAAGGGGGGAATTTTCACACCTTGTCACAAAAACCTGGACGCTGCAGGACTAGCCGACCTTTTCTTTCAATGCATCTTCCCATGCAGTCATGGACTCATCTCTGACTGTGGACCACAGTTTGCCTCTGCATTCGCCTGCAAACTAGCCCGCCTCCTCCACTACAACGTTGCCCTTTCCTCCGCCTATCACCCACAGACCAATGGTGAAACGGAACGAGCCAACCAAGAACTTGAAACCTATCTCTGTATCTTCTGTGATGGACACCCGGAATGATGGGCCTCCCTACCTCCGATAGCGGAATTCCATCATAATTCCTCCGTTCATTCATCTACTATGAAAACCCCCTTCTCTCTACTCCTCGGATATGAACCACGTGCCTATCCCCCCCTCGGAAAAACCTTCCTCCCAGCCCTAGAAACCTACCTTTCGGAACTCCATTCCACTCAATCAGAGGCATTGGCTGCCCATAAACACTCCCAACAGATCATGAGGGAATGGATCTTTCCACGACTTCCCCGGTGGAAGATCGGAGATAAGGTGTGGTTAGATAACAGAAATCTCCGCATCAACTATGCCTCCCAGAAATTAGCCCCTCAGAGGGAAGGTCCATTCAAAATCACCCAGGTACTATCTCCCGTGGCTTTCAAATTGAAGCTCCCATCAGGATGGAAAATTCATGATGTCTTCCATGCCTCCCTTCTATCTCCCTTCAAAGAAACTTCTGAACATGGTCCAAACTTCATCAACCCACCACCCGACCTTATCGCTGGCGAAGAGGAATATGAAATACAGGCCATACTTGCTCACTGCGGATCCTGAAATTGGAGGCAATACCTTATCTCATGGAAAGGTTATGCTGCTTCCAAAAATACGTGGGAACCAGAAGGGAACCTACGGCACGCCGCTGCAGAACTCCAGGACTACAAAAGAAGACATCCATGCGACTTTCCCGCTTTCCGCAGCTAACCATGGCTTCTCTCTCTCTCAACCTCTCCCCCCTCAAACTCTCCTGCCTCATATTCCTCCTCCTCCTTCTCATGCTGCGGAAGTTCTGGCTGGTGGACCACCCCCATCTGTTCCTGTTCCGCTATGGCAGATTCCGGTTCCAGTTTGGGTTCATTGTCCCAACGGACATGTCCAACCACGATTGGCGATACTACGACGACCCATACAATAGTAATAATTCTGAATGGGATAATACGGGGGACGAAACTGGATGGGGCAGATGGGGAAATTAAGATGGATGGGACCTCCCTATAAAAACCCTCCCCTTCCCCACTGCCATCCTCTGTCCCCACTGCTATATAAAAAAAACAAAAACATGTCTATTTCTAACCGATTCCCACTCATTGCGTTACCACTTATCACCATCCACCTCCTCTATGCCTTCATTCTCGAATCACCAACCATTCTCTTCGCCATTGAGCAACTCCCAGCCTTCGTCGACCGTCCAATTTTCGCCCTACTCATACATACCTACCACGCCTACATGACCATCCGCCTCTGCATTCAGCAGTGCACTGCAGACTCTTCCCTTGTGGACGATCCCCTCTATGAACTCTGAGGATTCATCCTCAATGCCCTTGAAGAAGTTGGTTTCTGCAACCTCCTCAGCCTCCTCCCCTACACCATGCTGGCCCCACTTCTTACCCTGCTCATTGAAGACATTTCCCCAGGGATCCGAGCCCTCTATGTCACAATGATCAACAGGGAAAGCACCACCCCATCCTTGCACCCCATTTCCAGGAAAGAAACCCCTAGGTCTTCCTCCCCCTCTTCCAACACCCCCACCCCTCCACTGGCCCTGCCTACAATTAATCCACTTTCTTGCTCCCGAACTGAAGTGGCGTCCAGCCAAGAAGACGAAAACTCCAAGCCGCACCTCCCTGGCTTCTATCCTGATACCCCCTCGACCACATCCCACTGATCTCTCCTTCGTTTCCTCTCCACACTGGCCAGAACTTCTGAAGGACGCCTCCATGGATCCCTCGTCTTCCCTCCCACCTTGCAACCTTGTCCTCTCCCATGATGTCCATCCTCCTCTGCTTCTACCAATTCACTCGGCGGGCATCCTGGGGCAACTCCACCACCCCCTTCTGTGGGTACCCGTCGACGATGATGCTACATCTGTCATTCGAGCGACCATGTATATCCTGACTGCCCCTGCTTCCGCTGCGCAATCTGTTGGAGGACCGCTCCCAGACATCTTCACTCCTCTTGCCCAGAACATGTCTGCCCCTCCTGTGGTATATGTGCCCCAGGTCACTGCCCCACCACCTGCCCAACCAATCCCACTGCCTGCCCCCATTCCGAGGCAGGAAGTGATTGAGTCGGTGTCTCAATTCTACGAGGAGGGTAATGTTACAATCTCTCCCAAAGAGCAAGCCTTCTTCCGTCAAGAGTTTGCCCGGTTCCTTGACAATCACCCCATGTAGATGCCTCAGTATATGCCGCCACTTTATTTCTCCTTCTTCTTGACTCACCTTCCACAGTTGCCTCATTGTTCTGTATTAACACCGAGTTCCATTTCTTAGACCTTCACCTGGAATCCGTCACCCTTCCACATTCCATTCCCCTTTTGTCTCTGACTCAATCTGCAGTAGCCTCACTCCTTCCGCACGGATGTCCATTTACTCCTCTAGGGTATCTCTCCTTTTGGCCCTCATAGTTCCCATCTCCACCAGAATGTATAAATACCCGACGTCCTGTACTTGTAGCTCTAAGCTAGTTCTACGCAATCCAAGCATAGTTCTTAGCCACTGCTCGTCAACTGAGAGACAATGTGAGACCTCTAGAAGTCTTCATTCCACTTCTGACGAAACACTGCTAAGTTCTACGCATTCACGTAACAATGGGCATGTTTATTCGCTGGTTTGTAAACGGCTGTGCTACCTGCCAGCAACATAAAGTCAACACTCACCCTACCATTCCCCCACTCTCTCCACTCACCACCACTGCCACCCACCTTTTCCAACAATTCTCTGCAGACCTCATCACCAGCCTCCCACCCTCTAGGGGTTTTGATTTGATCATGGTCGTGGTAGACCATGGGCTTTCAAAGGGGGTAATTTTCACCCCTTGTCACAAAACTCTTGATGTGGTCAGACTTGCCACACTCTTTTTCACCAACATCTTCCCCCACTTCAGCCTACATGATCACCTCATTTTGGATCATGGTCCACAATTCACCTCAGCATTTGCTAGGGAACTTGCTCAACTCCTCCAATATGACATTGCTCTCTCCTCTGCCTATCATCTCTAAATGGATGGAGAAACTGAATGAGCAAACCAGGAGCTCAAAACCTACCTCAGGATCTTTTGTGAAGGACACCCAGAGAAATGGGCATCACTCCTTCCAATGGCAGAATTTCACCACAACTCTTCTGTTCATTCCTCCACCCAGAAAACACCGTTCTCCCTGATCCTTGGATATGAACCACAGGCATACCTGCCCCTTGGAAAAACCTTCCTCCCCACACTGGAAACCCATTTGGAACTCCTTTCTGCAGCATGGATGGAAGCTATTGCGGCCTATGAACAGTCACAACAGATCATGAAGGAACAGATCTTCCCCCATCTCCCCAAATAGAAAGTGGATGACAAGGTCTGGCTTAACAACTGGAACCTGCAGATCAACTATGCCTCTCAGAAACTGGCTCCCCAACAGGAAGGACCATTCAAAATCTCCCAAATCCTTTCCCCTGTAGCTTTCCACCTCCGTCTTCCTGCCAGTTGGAAGATTCACAATGTCTTTCATGCCTCCCTCCTCTCCCCATTCTGGGAAACGAACAAACACAGTCCAAATTTCCACAACACACCATCTGACCTAATAGATGGAGATGAGGAATATAAAAGTGAAGCCATCCTTGCACACTGTGGATCACAAAATTGAAGGCAATACTTGGTCTCTTGGAAGGGGTACTCTGCAGCAGAGAACACATGGGAATCTGCAGGCAATCTTTGCCATGCCGCAGCGGAACTCCATGACTACCAAAGACAGCATCCCAGGGACTTTCCCAATGCATAAAAGGATTGAATGCACTAAAGAAGTTTCCAACATCAAACCACCATGTCTTCCACCACTTGCCACATCCCTCAGCGACCTTTCTCTTGCCATATCTGCCAAGGCACCAACCATACCATGACCTGGTGTCCCTGTTATTTCTGCCCCCACTGCTGCCATAATTCCCCAGGTCACTCTTTTCCTCATTACCCCCTCTGAGACCAATACAACCCAATGGCATATCCTTTTACCTTAATCCCACCAATCCCTTGCCCTGCCCCTGACAGGTCTGAGTTTGCTCTAGTAGAGCAAGTCTACATGGAGGGTAATGTTGCAGTTGTACAAGAGGACACCTCCATCCTATCTTTTCCTCCCATCATCGAATTTCCCACTCTCATTCCTAACAACTCCATGGAAACTGAGTCCAATTCCACTGCTGTAGCCCCTTTGTGTCAACAATGCAAGCTACCCAAGATACCCTGAAGGGATGACTAGGGATCTTTCACCCTTCCCAACATATGGACAACTGCAGGCAGCTCTTCCAGACTTCTTCCTCTTTTGTACTTCTACCAATCTCCATTTTCATTATTCCACATAGAGTTCTGGATGCACTATTCCATTTCCCATGTTCTACTTCCTTGATTCTTGCTCCTTTCCCTTGATCCTTTGTCTTCTTTTGGCCACAGACATCCATGCCCCACTTAGTAGAACCCTCAACCCTGAAGGTTCCCACCCTTTGCCACCTCCCAGTATATAAGTCAGGTACTTCCTCTCCATGTTCCCTAGCTAGTTCTATGCATTACCAGTGTAGTAATCTAGTCTCTCTTCCACACATCTTCCTCGTGTGAGACCTTCAATACAGCCACTGCTGTCAAACCCTTGACCCTAGTCTTAGCTGCCACTACTAGGGAACTCACTTCACTGTCTAGCCATTTGCTACTACACCATCAGCTTCATCTATAAGACTTTGCTCTACTTTGAGTGAGCACTGCTAGGTTACTATGCAACCAGCATAACAGCAACACCATTCGGAAAGTGCAACACCACAGGAAGTAGATGCAGTGCGCTGGATGGCAGATGTGGCTCAGCAATTGCACCCTTGAGTGAAAGGTGGACATGCTTGTGTGGTTGGAATGCCATCCCTTCTTGAAGAGGGATGTACACCTCAAAACAACTGACAGGTCACTCAGATAGCTCAAGCAGGAGGCAGTATGACTGATTTTGAGGAGGCCACATTATGAAGATTCTCATCTTGATGTAACCCCCATCATCACCAAAGGTGGTGAGGAGGTCTTTCATGCTGCACTTGCAAGCAAACATGGTGGTTGATGGAACAGGCATGGCTGGATTTTGATAGCTGGGCAGATAACACCAGGTGGCTATTGGTCATATATGTCAATAGATTGCACAATTATTCAAAAAGTATTTATGTATATCTATGACCTGAATCCTGCCAACACTGGGAACATGTTGACTTCTGCACCCCTTTTGTATGGATTTTTCAATGTTTCTGTAAGATGCATGTGGTACACCTTCTCTCTGACAATGTTGAAATGGCAGAGCACTGCACAGGCAATCTTTCCTACAGGGTTCAAGGTGGTCAACATTAAGTACTTCTGTTTTTCAGCCATATACTGCTGATGGAATATCACCATAGTGCATAAAGCGCTGAGCAAGTTTTTGTAAAGTTCTGGAATTGCATGAGCAGCACACAGAAGCCATGCAATGAGCACTTACTGTGAGGTGGTTTGATTGATGGCAACATGAGAACAAGCCTACAGAGCATCTCAAGCATTCCTCAATGCACCTGGTTGGTGAATGAGCTGCCATTCATGTGATTGAGGTAGCATGACAGCTTGGTGAGATGCATGGTGTCAAGGAGATAGAAATGTCGTCCTCAACACATGCTCACCTTGGGGGTGAAAATGGTATGCAGCATGGACAGGGGCATGATCTTGTTGCAATGCAATCAGACACTGTCAAAAAAGAAATGGAGGGAGACTTACATGAGGTCTCCTGGGAATACATTGATGGTCTTGTAGTGGACTGTGTCCCCATGCTCAGATAGCAGCTTGTTACTGCATATGATCTCACAAAGTGCCTTCTTCATTTGCTCATGGGCAATGTCAGGGTTGGTGACAACCCATAGCTTAGCACCCACCATTGGGATACAGTACATCAAAAGCCCATCCATGTCATGATGGAAGGGCAAGAAGATGCCTGTGTGGTGGACAATTCCCCACATCCAGCCTGACCATATGTCTGTGGGAAGATGTGCAGACTCATAGTTCATGGTAGCTTGAGTCTGAGTTTACCTGATACTCATGCTATTGTCCAAGCATCTGCAAAAAATGGATGAGCACACGGCAAACACGAGTTGATAGTGGACGTACTTGAGAGGCAAAGGAAGAGTCAACTGTGGAAAGGCGAAGTTGAGCAAGACTTGAGTGACTTTGGGGTTCTTGGTGTCAGCAAGAAATTGCTGCAAGGTTATCTTGACATGTGGGTGTTTGGAGTCAGTCACATGCACCCTCATGTCTGCAGCAGGGTTAGCTCATATCCAATGATGTGAGACACAATACACCATGGGGTTTGACTAATCTGTCAACAAAAATGGAAAATTCCCTCTGGAGCACCTCCTTAGTCATGTCAAAATTGTTGGTGTTGACATATCCACAAATGACAACCACCTTGTTCCTTGAGATCGCTTTGCATGCTTTTTTGACAAGCTGATCTCTGGGTAGCTCCTTGTCCAAGAACATGACCAAGTCAAGGTTGCTAGACAGGTGGGCCTCTGGGGCCTTGGCAAGGTTGGCCATGTAGTCTCTGTCCTTGGAGAGGTAGTTACTGCCATGTCCATTGTCGAGATGAGGGAGGACCATGCATATGCCACTCATCCAGGTGACAGTTCTAGCATTGGCACTGACCTGAACACCATGGACACTGTCCATGAGGTTGACAAAGCATTCTGGGATGGAGACTGGAGCAAAATGGGGGAAACAGAGATGGAGACAGGGTTTGGCAAGGAGAAACTGGGACCTCAAACTTGTCACCAGAGGGGGTTATGTGGTCATTGTCATCATCAAACTCGTTGCTTTCACAGATGGCATTCCCATCATCACCAAAGATGTCGCTTTCATGGATGGCATATTTGTCACCAAAGATGTCCTTCTTGCAGAGGGTGTGTTTGACCTTCTTGTTCGCTCTAACATAATAGTCAGATAGTGATGGTGAAAAAATCATATCTATAGCAGGACACACCGCTTCTTGGTCCTATAGGCTCAGTTGTGCTCCCATTTCACTGCCAACTTTTCAGGCATGCTGCAGTGCACTGTCAAGATCTAAGACCATCACTGACTCACAGGTTCATGTGAAGTTTCCTTTGTTATTGGTGAGCCAAGGACTGCTGTTTCTCAATCGTCAAGCCATCAGAGTTGGAGTCAGGGGCAGCATGCTTGGGCATCATGTAGCAACAGCATGTGGAGGCTCAGAATTTGGTAATCCCATTGTGAAATAATGAAGTGATCCATGGGGTCTGTTGTGGGTGGTTGATACAGTCATTTGACCTTTTAAATGTATAAACCCACCCCCCACTAGATCCAATGTGATTCTATTGTTACATAATACAATATGTCAAAAGGTTACATATATACAGTCATGATTGGTCACATCATGTCTGATGCCTGCAGTGGTGGTTGGGGATGAGTGAGGTGGGTGGTGAACACTGCCTTGGATTCAATGTTGGTGTGGTTGGTTCTTACAGCAGGCATTGAGGGACTCCATACTTTTGCAGTGGAGGTGAACCCTGTAAATCTGAGAATAGGGCTTTGAGAGGCTGGGCTAGCATACCTGCAGGAACACATGTGACTTGAAGTAACTGAAAAGAGTGGTTGGCAATGCAACAACTGGATAAAGAGGGCATCTGAACCCTTTGGTCTTTTTGTCCAGCCAATACATCTTGTCTTGTTGTGACACTCAGCGAGATCAGATGATCATAGGAGGTGGACACACCAAGCATGGTCATCTCAAGGTCAGTGTCCTTGGTGTGACCGTCCATGTGGTGTTCTGGATTGTGGTTGCTCACACAGCAAATGGACAGATGAAAGTGGGGCACATGGGAGGAGATGGTCAATGCATGAAAAAAAAAAATGCATAGCACTATGGACAAAAAAGGTGTGCTACATGTCTAAAAATGACTCCAGAAGCATCCAATGCCAATCAACCACTGACAAGTGCATCACAAGGGGGGAAATCACCTAGCTAGGATTGAAGATGATCACCTGCAAACCCTGTAAAGATTGTGCTCTGGAGAGAGCAACCTATGCTTGACCTAAATAGGAGATGTCAGAGATGATCAGATTGACTGAACATGCCATATCGCATGCAAGATGCCAGCAAAGTCAATGATGAGCTTCTGAATGGTCTGCCCCTGGGACTTGTGTATCGTCATGGACCAGGTGAGTGTGAGTGGTACCTGCAACCTTTGGTCAAAAGACAACAGATGGTGGTTAAACTTGAGACCTATGTGCACATGGCAACTATCTGTCCCTCTGTGTTCTCCACAAAAAACAGCTCTGGACAACAATACATGAGCTCAGTGTCTGTGTTACAATCTCTTCCGAAGAGCAAGCCTTCTTCCGGCAGGAGTTCGCACGGTTCCTCGACAATCGGCCCCTTTAGACGTCCGCAGTACATGCCGCCTGTTTATTTCTTCTTTCATCTCGCTTTCCGCAGCTGCCTCGTTGACCTTGTACTAACACCGAGTTCCGTTTCCGATCCTTCCAGCCAGAGCCCGTCGCACTTCCACATCCGTTCCCCTTTTGTTAACCCTTTCCGCATCTTCCACACGGATGTCCATTTACTCCTCTAGGGTATCTCTCCTTTTGGCCCTTGTAGTTCCCATCTCCATCCAGAACGTATAAATACCCGATGACCTGTACTTGTAGCTCTAAGCTAGTTCTACGCAATCCAAGCCTAGTTCTTAGCCACCGCTCGTCCCTGCTCAGACGACGCGAGACCTCTATAAGTCTTCGTTCCACTTGTGACGGAACGCTGCTAAGTTCTACGCATCCGCGTAACAGTGCCCACCTAAACGCCATCATGGGTGGCACAAACATCATGTGGGCAGAAATGTCCACAAAAATTATCAACCAGTTCCACTATGCGAATGAGCAGGAGTGGAATAGGATTGCACTAGCCACCCTCAAAGGAGACTCCATGACGGTCGAGACCTACTTGACCAAATTCGAAACACACGCCCTGCAGGCAGGGTACACCAAGGAAAGGCTCCTGGAGATTATGGAGCAAACCACCAACCGCACTCTCCTCGGTCGACTGGTAATGGAAAAAGGGAGATACGCGGACCTTGCCACGATGAAGCGAGACCTCCAAGAACTCGGGCAGCATAAGAACCTGTTCGATTACATCAGGAAAGGAACGGCAAACAGGGCTGCCAGCAAAACCCGGGACCCCAATGCCATGGACATCGACGTGGTCCAGACTCACTCGACCAAGTGCTACAACTGTGGCAAAGAAGGGCATTTCTTGAAGGATTGCCCAAAACCCAAAATCCAATGCCCGGAATGCAAGTTCCTGGGCGGAGGACACAAGAAGGACTGTGCAAGACACAGCAAAGGAAACGGCCGCAATGTGCACACCACAAGGGATGACGACATCCACACGTCCTGGGATGACGATAAAAGCACCGAAGTCAAGACACCCGGCGTGAAAGCCACCGAAGCCAAGGCCCAGGAAAAGAACAAAGGACGAGATTTCTGGAGATCCATACAAGGCATGGACTTCGAAGAAGCGCAGGCCTGGTTCCGCAATTACAAAAATCTGAAAAACAAGTCGGAAAAAGCCTAGGCCCGAGCCTTACTGGGAAGGTTCAGGGCCAAACTAATATTAACAGATTCTCCCCACTCTCTGTAGAAGAAATCGTAGATGACGAGGATTCTGCAGATAATTATTCACTACCTTTGCCGTCAGCCGGGCCTCCTTCGGAGCTCGCCAGGGACGTTACACCTGGGCTTAATTCAGCTCAAAACACAAAACCCAAAAATATGGAAATACCCGATGAAGCCTACGTTCGCACCGCACACGCAGAGTGGGAAATCCTCATGGAGATAAGAATCTGCCCATGGGAGCGACGTGGAAATTATGTAAA
>JBBPLT010000927.1:0-10863 GCA_038089955.1 Strobilomyces dryophilus | reverse complement strand
TGGGGGGTCCCCCGTGGGCTGTTGTCGTCCGCGAGACGAAGAAGGGGCCGTTGGTTAAAGATTAGGGGAAGAGGAGATGGAGACGGCGAGTGGCGGGGTGACTCGGAGAAGGCGAGGGGCGAGGGGGCAAATTGCCGTCGTCATATCGCTGCAAAGAAAGACGAGGGGGGGAGACGGCGAGGGCGAGGCTGTGGCGCGTTCATCGCGGGAGCCGGCGACAGCGGCGCAAACCCGAGGCGTGGCGTCGGTTTTCACAAAAATCCCGCCGTCTCGCCTGCAAGAGCGCACGCGAGGTGCACGCGTCGAGCGGGCCCGTCCGTGAGAACTTCTGTCACGCGACACCCTTTCAGGTTGTTCCCCCCCCCCCCCGGAAAAAAACGAAGCCCGGCCATTCATGGTCCAATTGATTCAGCGCCCCAAGACTTCTTCTTCTTGTCTGTTCCTTTGCGAAGACGTTGGCTTTCCTGCTCAAGCCCAGGGGAGGTCCAGAAACGGAGGTCCAGAAACCTAGGTTCCGATGTATGTTTTGTACCAGGGCAACGTTATGTAACCCCCGGCGAGCTCACCTTTGAAGCTTCAACATCCACGTCTAGGGACGGCGATCCCAATCACAATGTCGACGAGCAGACCTGCGCTCATCGCGGGCATCAGTGTCGAGTTCTTCACACACAACGGGATGACGGAACAAATTTGCGTAGTACATATCGAGGCCTTAGGGTGCGTACTACGACAATCCTCGCCGGCGCGCTCCAAACTCTTCCGCCGTTTTTCCATCTCCCTTGGAATCATGGAGACCCTGCCTGCGATGTCTTGATTCTGCGCGAGGACGGGACAGGCGGTGCTCGAAGAAGATACGACAGGACCGATTCGAGTAGAGCGCAGTCGAGACCGGTGCTTCTTTTCTGACCCAATCATGCAGGCAGTAATTCAACGCCTTCTTGCGATAACGGTGCGTCCCAAGGCATTGCAAGCTCACATGGCCCGCGCAAGCTCGAGGTCGGGATAGTTCGACTCGTACGATTTGGTCCGTTCTGGCTTCCACACAGGATGCCGCAGCATAGCATGTTGGTCCCTTATTCGTTTCGTGCCGTTCGAAGCGCTGATCTCGGCACCGCTATCAGATTTCACAGATACACCACCACTTCAGCTCTCTGACTGGAACCTAGCCGGGGCCTTGTGTGGTGTTGCTCATTCATCCTAACTGTAGATGGACAACCGACACCCGTTTCGAAGCAAAGTTGATTGTGGGAGCCTGTCGACTGACGAGCAAGACTGGACCGGCAGAGAACTATCGTCGTAGTATCGATTCGCTGGGGCAACCAAAGGCGATGATTTAGATAAAGGAGACCAGTCGAGAACATATGATTGAGTCCCATTGTTAATCTCCATGATATCTTTTTGCCTGTCGATCGAATTTGTTTGGTGTTCACAGCAATTCCCTTTGCACAGGAACTCACGGACGCTCGGGGTCATGTTCGGCGGATATGAGGACTAAAGTTTGGACAAGTTCCGCAACATTGTGACTTTCATTCCTTCGTTATTGGGCTGCACTGCCTTGTCATCATATTCGACGGCGAAACGAGCATCGCTACGTAACGCCACTATGCCGGAGAATCATACTTAGCTGAACAAATTGTTCGATATGTTAACGATCCAGAGCCAGGGTTTAAGGCAAATCACGCCGTTATGCTGGCCGTCGGGGTAGTGCCTTCCATCCTTTCCGAAGTCCCTTTGCTTCGATGATAGCGGCAGGCACGCAGTATACTGGATCCAGGTCTACCAGACCAGGATATCCCAAGAGGGACAAACCTGACGATGTATCGTTCAACCGCGATGCCCGGAAAGAACCTGGTTCGTTTAAACGCACCTGCTACTCCAAAGTGGGTGTGAAACACGTCCACCATGTCGCCCTGCCGATCAGCGACGCCGCCTGTTTCTGGATCCTGCGCGGCGAGAATGAACGCAATGAACTTGTCCCCATCGATCCAGCTGGTCTTGTTCAAGATCGACAGGGAAGACAGCACCCAGAACGAGTAACAGACCTGTCAAGACCCGTCAGTCGACGACGAAGAGAGTCGGACCGCCGCGCGCTCACATCTGGCAAATTTCGGGGTGCCCGTTGAGTCCCCTGTTCGGAAGTTGCCGCTCTGACAACCACCAGCCCAACATCTCCGAATCAACCTCGTCCAACCTGTCGAGGACGGCGAAAGGGGCAACGCAGACGAACACTGGGGCACAGAGAGAAGTGAGTCGTGTCTCGACGGCATCGCTTCACGACGGCGAACCTTGTGCGGCATGACTCTCCGCGCCGGCGATCGCGCCCTATCCGCCGTCAAAGTTGCGACACCTTCGGACGTACGAGACCGCTTTCTCGACGTCCATGGCGTCCAACCGACCAAGGAGGGACAGCGCGTTCACGGCGATGCCCGGCAAACACCCCCGAGGGTTGTTGGAGTGATGCGACGACTGGTGGACGATCCGTGATCAGGCGTCCGTGGCGTCCGTGTGGAACGATAGGCAACGCACATTTGACGACACGGTCGACGTCCATTCTGTCGAGCGCGCCTTGCGTGACGAGGATTTGAATTGCACTCAACGTGGATGGGATGTGCGCATCGTGATCTGGGTGCTCCGAAGCCGCCCAAGGTTGAAAGTCGATGGGGAGCGCAATGACGGAGGGACCACAATGGACAAAGGAAGAGACCAACCTGCTTTATCGTCCCAACGACTCATCACATACTCGATCATTTCTTCCCGGTCGAGCGCGTCCTGACGTCCAATGATGCACAGCGCGGTGAGTCCCAGCAAATGGCGTTCATCCGTAGGTGTGCAGTGAGATGGTAAGTGAGATCATTTTTGTTCTGTATGTACAAAGCGCTCACGTTTCTGAGCGATTGTATATATGATACGTGCAAGGGCACGAGTAGCTTTCCTTGTGGGCTCATTTAGAGAGAGGTACACGGCATATCCCGGCGGGGGCGAAGCAGTAGATGAGCGCTCCCGATGCGTCGCACAAACCGCTTACAAACCACTTACAAGAGGCATTTACTGAACACTTCAGGACTCTAACGTAGAAAGCAGCGAGGCAGTTGACGTCGGCTACTCAGAGCTGCCGCTGTGAAAATCGGTGCCAACCATGTATTCAATTTCCCTAATTTAACTCCCTCCCGCCTAACGCTACGAAATTACAACCGATCGGACAAAGACATAAGAAGACAAGACCTCGGCGAAACAGATTAGAAATGGATTCTGAAGAAGTATACAAGGTCGATTCGCGGCCGTCCCTTACTTGGAGGCTAGTGATCGAGGTGGTCGCTTTTGAGGACTCGGTGGTTGTCAAAGCTAACTGAGACCCCGCCTCTCGGTCGCCCCTGTTGAACTTGAGTAGGAAAAACAAGCTACACTCGGCCGAGAAGCCGAGTGAGTAAGCTAAGACGTAGCGTTGACAGACAGCTGCCAGAGGGCGACTCAGATTACCTATCAAACGTATCAGCCCCGATCCTCGGCCTGTGGACCGACGCCAGACGACCACCTCGCCCCGCTCGGCGAAACGACCGACAGAACGCCATTCGCAGCGTCCTCGGTGCCCGTGCGCTTCCCAGCGTCGCACTTGCCGGGGTCTGGGAAACGAAAGGGCAAGCCGACCAAACAGGAATGCCTCATGCGGTCCTACGCCCTGCACACGTCTGACGACCCCCCGATCGTGTTCGACCTCGACGAGCAGACTTCGTTCAATCTGGACAACGTACACCCAAAAATCTCCCTCGGCGTCGCGGGGACGTGTTCACGCGCTTGGTAGAAAGTGTGGGGTGGCGGGATCGGGCTCAGTGCATGGCTCGTCCAGCTCTTTGGTGAAAGAGACGCGGAGACGGATGGGGGGCTCACTGGTCTGTGCGACGCGCTCTTCGGTGTGGACGCACGGCACATCTTGGAACTAGGTGCGTTCGCAGCGCCCAAAGGGCCCTTTCTCCTGCTGACGAACTGCTACCAGGCGCAGGCACGGGCATCGTCGCCATTACCCTCGCCCTTCTACGCTCGACCTCGCTGATCCTGGCTCCGTCATCGCCACAGACCTCCGTACGTGCCATCCACGCTCCTATTGCCCACGCTCACTGCGCCGCAGCCGCCGCGATGCCCGTCCTCAAAGCCAACCTCACTTCCAATCGCACCTTGACATCCCAAAAGCGGCCACCTTGGACTGGGAACGCGAGGATCTCCCGCAGCCAGTTCAAGTCCAATTGGACGCCAGACTGGATGTCGTCGTGTGCGTGGCCATGTCTTGGTCGACACGGTCTGTCTGACGCGACGCAGCGTGGCTGACGTCAGCTCTCGTCGGGACGCTCGCACGGCTTTGCTAGCTCTGTAAACGGAAGCGGGACGGACGATGCGCGAAGTCGACAGCTTTCTCAAGGAATGCCAACGTCTCGAAGGTATCAGCTGTAGTTAGTCCCCTCGTCCGTCTCAACACGCAATCCTTTCTGATCGTTTGACCGCCAGTGAGCCTACAAACGCAAGGCAGCGAAAGACTCTAAGTTCCCGGACGGCACGTTTGTACTCAAGAGCACCATGCTCGCGACGGTGGTGTGATCGGCGCACCATGACGCGTTGGTGCACGAAAAACCCCTCGCGTTCGAGCCGTTCCGGTTCGCGCACCTGAGCGAACGCCATTCTACTTAGGCGAGCAACGGCACCATGCCTGTCGACTGTGTCCAAACCGGAGGTACTCGAGGCTCGTCTAGACGAGCTGGTGCTTAGCTCCCTCGCCAAGGAACGACATCCGGACGAACGATCCCTCTGGGATTGCGCCAAAGAACCTGGGCTTCGCTTTTCGACAGATCGCACGCATTGATGGAGCGGGTGGGAATCCCATCGAAATTTGGCTGGCATGACTAGGTATGTCAGTATACAAACATGCTAATCTACTGGAGATTAAGGTACAAGCGATGCGAGAACGCTAGAGGGTGGTAGCAGATGATGGCATTGAGAACAGATATTCCGTATAGCCATGCATCGCGACAGCGAATTGGCAAACGGCCGACCTTATGTAATAGCGAGCCACCCCTCCAGACAGTCCGTATGCTGGCGTGAGATGTGAGCATCTAGAAAGTGGCCATGAGATATACAGGCCATGCACGAATAAATGGTGGCATGGCGCCAGCTGTAATTCTTCTCCCGCCGACTTTGTGCAGAGAGAATGCTGTCCCACGAGATTTACGTCTGTGACTCATTCGCAGTACCCGTCGACCTTGATGCATCGCCCCCGCAGAACTGCGTGAAGTATATTCTGGCAACTGGGAATTTTGCGACCTGCTCGCAAGCGGGCGAGGCTCGGACGCTTTGACCTTTGACTGTGATCGATTTCTCTCTGGAAGGTGTTCAACGCTAACTAGAAAGTCAACAAATCGGCGTACATGTCACCTTAGGCTGGATCCTTCAGTGGATTCATGGTGGTATAGGTGGATATGATCTACATCCATGATGTGAGAAACCTGGGACAAGTCAGCGTGCAGCGATGTCGAGAGACGGGAGATGAATATGGACTCGACGCCGCCAGAGACCTCCCTCCCAAATGTCTCCAGAAACGCCACAGCGAACCCCACCTGCCTCCTGGCTAGAAATCCCGATCCTAACCCGACGGTCACCATGAGCCATACTCCTCCAACGGGGATCTTTCCTCACCTGTCGACGATGCCGACGCAGACGACGGCAGCGTCGCCCCCTTTGACGCAGAGGGCAGAACTGGAGACACAGAGCGGTGTGGCTGCGCGGGCAGCACTGTCCTCGAGGTAGGTCGTCAACACCGTCTTGGAGGGCAATTCAGGAGACCCAGCTTCTAGGCGTTCGTCCCCAACGCCCCTCTTCCGCCTTCCCTGGGCGTCCCTTCCTCTTCATTCTTCGCTCAGGTTCGTCAAGTTCGAGGCGTCCTCGACGCTCTCAGCCTGCGTGGCCAGCATCGCCCTTCAGGTACTTCCTCGTGGGGCTACGTCGTCGTTACGGCCGTGACCCTGGTTGGTTCCTACGACCCCACCATCCCCGTCTGACCTTTCCCCAGACAACACCACTCTCCCGTGGCCTCCTTTCTTGGCGACCTCGTCACGCTGTCCCTCCTAGGACTCGTGAGCTCCATCCTCGAAGGAAATCTAGACAGCGTCAGACAGGGAGTTATTGAGGCGAGAGAAGTTTGCGGAGTGAAAGGTTGAAGATGGCGCCCGCCCTCTAAACGCCTGCACGCGAGGTGCGCGCGTCGGGCGGGCCCCGTTCGTGGGAACTTCTGAGGCGAGGTACGCGATTTCTGATCCGCCCTCACGACTCACGAGAAGCCCCAGCTAAAGCCGCAAGCCGCATGTTTTCCCTTTCCCGAAATGAAGCCCAATTGATAATGGAATTAATTCAGTACCACCGAATTAGAGGTTCTCCTGTTACAGGCCCTCTCGCCTCGGCAGGCTCAAGTCTGGATACGCTCTGTCGACGCCTGGAAACAGAGACCCAGTTGGCCGCCTCCTCTGAATCCCTCCTCGCTGAAACTTCCCGCGAAATGTCCCCTTCACTGCTTTCGCGTGCTTCGCGTTCGGTGGGCACGCCAGACTCTCGCACCTCTCCAGAGGCCGAATTAGAGACGCGGTCAGGCTGCTCCTCTGAATTCCCTGTCCCTGGTGATTCCCGCGAAACGTCCCCTTTGCTGCGTTCCCGTTCTTCGCGTTCAGCAGGAACCCCAGGCTCTCGCGCCTCTCCAGAAGCCGAAACAGAGACGCAGTCAGATTTTTCCTCTGAATTCCTACTCACTTCCCGCGAAACACCACGATCGCTGTGTTCACGTTCACGAACTGGATCGCCGGCATTAACGCACTCTGGTTCCTGGGCCCCAGACATGGAATCAGAGCAGATGGACGTTGATGGAGCGCATCAGGGCGTTCTCCCCTACCAGGCCGAAAGGTAACTAACTTCTCTTGCTTCTTCTGTCATTCCTGCAAGTCCAAGTCCACGATGTTGATTATGTTTCTAGGAACCCTGAGGAACCCCAGCAGCGTCAGGTTCAGCTGCAACCCCAGGTAGCCAACTGGACTTGCCCCAGGAATGGCATTTCCTTTCCTCGCCGTCCTCGCCGATGGACGCGAACATCGGTATCCCCCTCCAAGGATCATAGCGCTGCTTCCCTAATCACTGAGCTAGCATCTGCCACGTTTGACTCGGCCGTTCGCAATGCAGGTACCTGGGCTGAGGTGCTGAGGAGGAGGCTATCTGGCACAGGAGGTACCCTACAGGAAGGGGACACCCTCGCAGACCTTGTTGCTCATTGTAGGGACTTGGACCATCAGGAAGTAACAAACAACTTCCTTTACATGGTGGCTCACATGCAGTTGGCGTTCAAGTGCCAAAGGTAAGTTAACCTTACCCTTGCAATCTAACCCTTCAGAAATATGAACTGATCATTGTCATCAGTGAAAGAGCAACGCCCCTCCTCTATGAGGCCTACGTTGCTGGTTTACCCAAACCGCCATCCTATCGAACGTTCTTGGATTTGATTGCGCGCGGCACAAAATTTGCTTATGTTGCTGGTGGGGGGTCAATATATGCCCTGCTTCTTGTGGCAGGCATGGGCCTGAAAAGCGTCTTTGCAAGATCAAGTTACTCCTTGGCTTGGGAGGTGGGAAGTATGCTAAGGGACTCTCGCCGTGCTCCTGTTGGTAAGTCTATTTCTATCTACTTGAAGCTGTAACTTAATATGTCTATGCAGCCCTTCGCCCTCTCATTAGAAATATCATTTCCACTGTAGCACAACTAAGGGAAGAAGTACCGCTGAGTGTCAAATTGGGTGGGGAGCTTCTAGACTGTACATCCATCAAGGGATCAGATAGGGTGTTGGAAAGACTTAAGGCCCAGTAAGATGCTCTTTTCTTTGATCCATTTTTGTTCTAAATCACCTAGTGGTTTTGTTCTCCCTAATAGATCTAGAAGGGAATGGAAGCCTTGTAGAATCCCAGTTTTCCTGGATGATATCTATGGGAATGGGGAACTGTTTGGCAGTGGGGCCCCTTCTATCCAGCATCAATCATCCTCATGCCCCTCACTTTCCACACTTCCTGTTTCTCCTTCTCTTGACTACTCCCCTGCTGTAGTCATCCATACTCGGTTTGATTCCCAACATTCCATCAACAGATCCTATCCTTGCTCTAGTGATAGGAAGCTCAACATGCAGTGGACTGATGTCCAAAGATACTTTGCAGAGCAAGCTTCTGCAGTGGGAGGAGTAGAGGACTTTAGGGACAGAGTAAGTGGCTAAAATCTAGGTTAGACTGTCACTACTGAGCACACTTATAAGATGCAGACTTTTTATCCAGGAGGTATCAAGGCCAGCCCCTCTTCTTATCTTAAAGTGCCTGGAAATATAATTGATGAGGGAGGAGGGTAAGCAGATTAAAAAGATAAACAGGCCTTGACCTTATGATTCACAGTACTTTGAAACTACTGAACTCTGATGGCACTTTAATGGCTTTGGCCTGTTCCACAATGCCTCAGAGATTGAAAGATCTCCTGTTAGCTAATCTCATTGGCATTTTTAATGGACAAGAGGTTCTGTACTCCAGGAATGTCTCTCATGAAGGCCAACCCTTTGAAAGCTTGCACTTTTCCTGGTATAATAGATATACTACTCAGGTTGGCTCAAGTTGACTAAGCTAAAGTTGACTTTTGACTTTGACTTTTAACTTAACAGGGTCAAGGGGCTCCAACAAACATCCACCCTCATGAGCTGCAGGTGAAGGGTGCTCAAAGAACCAATCTCTCACAACTATTGCCCTATGAATCTTCAGAAATGGACATTCATGGGGATCTTTACCAGAAGCTACTAACAGTCTTTGGGGAAATCTTTGAATGGATAGAAAATGCAGTAAGTTCCCCTAGAAGCTTCAAAATCCCTTACTAACAAAAATCTACCAAGCTGAAAGAACATCTACCAGAAGAGTACCAGATTCTGATGAGAGTTGTCAACTCTCTACCTGGAAACTCAGGATCTCCAGTTGCACCCTTTGTCTCCCTGGTGGTCAACATTAATGTTAGAACAGAAGCTCACAGAGACAGAAAGGACTTAGATCTTTGTCTGGTCCTACCTATTGGAGAGTTTGAAGGTGGAGCCTTGGTCATGTATGAGCAAGGGTTGGTGTTGGAGTTAAGGAATGGAGATTTCCTTGTGTTCAGGTCAGCAGAGACAACTCACTTCAACTTGGAGTACACAGGAAGAAGAGCATCCCTTGTTCTACAAACTGACTCTGAATTCAAGAAGTGGTTAGATGGAGGGAATGGATGGGAGGACAATGTTTATTTCCGTTAATTATTTCCGTTAATCTTCGTTAATCTCTTCAGTACATGGTTTTCAAGATAGAATCAAGCCAGGGCAGTGCTTTTGTGACCCCTTAGGCTACAATCAACTAGAGTAGGCGTTGTGATAAAGCGGCCTCATCATCACTTCTGGGGCTGCTCACTTTTTATCTGGGCGTCAAGCTCCCGTTCGAGACAGAGTGGAGCGGGGGGAAGTTGGGAGTCGGCCAGCCGTGGATCGGGGCTGGAAACGGCGGGGAATCGGGGAGCTGGGCCAAGTAGGTGCTTTTTTTCGTCCGTGTGTACGAGCTCGGCGTTGATCATGTCGGGCAGATGGACTACGAAACATCCGCTACATCTCACGGCGAGCTCTTCCCTGCCTTCCCCGCCCGCGCCAGCACTCCCGGCGTCGACGTTGTCCTCGATGACGCTCGCGCCCCCCGCGGAACCCAAGGCGTCGTTCACCACCACGATGCTGTTCTACAACGTGTGTTACCTGGCGCATACCCAGAGCGTCGAGATACCCCTCTCGCAAGCAGGTGACGCGCTCGTAAACCTGTGGGCCGTGTGTTGTAGCGGCGAGTTGGGTCGGTGCGTCGCGCCTCTTTCGCACCTCGAACGCGGGCTGACGTGGCGGAGACGGTTGCACGAGACGACGCCCATGTTGGCGCCTCCGACGCCGTCTTCGTTTGCGCTCGATTTCGCGCAGGTGTTGCAGGCCATGACGGCGAGTCCTGCAAGGCGAAGGCGAGTTGTGGCGGGCGCTACCATAGATGGGACTGGGGAGGGCGGACTGGGGGTGCGGTCCCGGACGCGTCGGCGACCGGAGCGGATCGCAGAGGAGGAGGGGTGGGAGGTGGTGGAAGACGGTGACGATGGGCTTGGATGATCCGTTCGAATCTAGGCTGGACGCTCGTGCGAGCTCTGATCGATCGCGCTGAACACGCGACTTGTGACAAGCTATCCGTCCGCGGGCTTTTCTGTTGGGAGCGAGATGACCCAGATACCGAGTGTAGCACCGCGCTCGATCCCTCGAAGCCCTCCGTTGCTGGTTTTTGAGTCGCGGTGACGGCCTGACGTTCGAGTTCGGACGGTATGCACCACGTCCTTTACGTCTCCGCTTCGACAGATCAGAGGATTGATCCGAGAAAGGAACTTAAAGACCTCGATGACGGTGTGATAGGATGCACAGAGAACTCAAACCTGCGCTCATTTCATTCGGCTTTTCTTCGGTAGTGTTCTGTCAGGCTCTGGGCTACTATCTGTCGCTAACGGGCGGGTGCCGCATGTACGAGCACTTTTCTTATTTTTATTTTATGTAATTCTCTCCTGTCTACGCCAGACAGTCTGCGGCGAAAACGACTCCAGACGCGATAGCGTGACAGTACTAGAGGGAGGGTCTGATGCCAGGAGAAGACCGCTAGGCTGGCACTTGAGACACTTGGATTCGGAATTCTGTCGGCAGGGATAGGAGTGGTTTCCAGCCGATGACTTTGCTGAAAAGTGTGACGTCAGAATACTTCTCGGCCAAGCCATTGGATGTCAGAG
>JBBPLT010000926.1:0-10873 GCA_038089955.1 Strobilomyces dryophilus | reverse complement strand
GCTGGAGCGAAGGTTGTGGAGAAGTAAGCGCAGGGATGGAGATCCCCATTTGTGTCAGCCTGAAGGAGAATACCACTGGCCGCGGTAAGAGATGCATCTGTCATGATAGAGAACAGTTGTGTGATGTCCGGCATCTTGAGTACTGGTCGGGAGAGAAATGCTTTCTGGAGAGTGCGGAATGCTGTTTCACACGCCGTGGTCCATTCCCACGTTTTTCCCTTATGGGTGAGGTTGTTGAGCAGGTTGACTATCACCGAGAAGTCTGGAATGAAGCGGTGATAGAAGTTGCAGAAGCTGAGGAAGGATCGTACTGCTTTAACCAAAGTCAGGGTTTTCCATTCCCTGATGGCAGAGTGTTTTACTGGGCTCATTGAGATTTCGTTGGCGGAGACGACCATGCCAAGGAATTCTACCTTGCATTGCTCGAATTGGCATTTCGAGAGTTTAAGGAACAGACCGTGTTCCTGGAAACGTTTGAGGACCCTGCGAACGAGTTCCCGGTGTCGTTCGAGGTTGTCGTCAGTGTGGACCATTAGGTCGTCCATGTAGATGATTAACCATCCTTCGGCGAGATAATCGCCAAAGATGTGGTTCATGAATGCTTGGAACGTCGGTGGAGAGTTGCACATTCCGAAGAACATCACTGTTGGTTCAAAGAGCCCTTCTGGTGTGATGAAGGCGGCCTTCCATTGATCCTCCTTCTTGATGCGAACATTGTTATATCCCCAGCATACATTGAATTTGGTGAAAAGGGTGGATCCTTGAAGTTTATCGACAAGGTCGGAAATGAGGGGAAGGGGATAGGCGTTCTTCACTGTGTGGGAGTTCAGGTAATGGTAATCCTGGCAAGGGCGAAGCCCTCCATCTTTCTTTGGGACAAAGAAGAAAGGGGACGCTTGAGGGGATTTAGATGGTACGATCTTGCCCGATTTGAGGTGTTCCTCAACGAAATCCTTACACGCCTTTTTCTCCAAGGGGTTAAGAGGGTAGACTTTGGCAAATTTCAGGATGAAATTTTTGTCCAAGTCAATTGTGTGATCAAAGGGTCGGTGGGGTGGGAGTTCGCTTTCTTTGGGTTCTCCGAAAACTCCCGCAAAATCTGCGTATTGTGGGGGGAGTTCTACTTTGTCTTTTTTGGCCACCATGGCCAGTTCCATGGATAGCATGGTTTTACATATCCTGATCATGCATTCCAGAGGGGAGAGAGATTCCTTTTCTCGAAGTTCGTTATCGATGAGAGAGTTGGGTGCTTTTCCAAGGTAGCGGACGAGATACCATTGTTCACCTGCTTCTTCGTCATCCTGTCGGTAGGATTTTGGGGTTAAATCGATTTTTCCCGAGGTCCAGTCGATAACCGGGTTCCTAGTTCGAAGCCAGAGGAGGCTGAGGATCATCTTTTCCTTTCCACAGTTGATGATCGTGAAATCGTGTTCTTCTTTTACTCCTCCGATGTAAACAGTAAGGTGAACTTTGTGGTGGGCCATTCCGCTTTTGTTCACTGTTCCATCAACGTTGAGGGCAACAAGTGGTTTTGCCAGTCGCTTTTTGGGGAATTGATATCATGCTACCACAGTGGGGTCGACGAGGTTTCCTGAGGCTCCGCTGTCTACTAGAGCCTGGATCGAGACTACCTTCTCGTCCGGAATAGCCAGTTTGACTTGAATTCGTAGAGATGGGGCCTTCATATTGGAGAGGATGGTTGGGGCGAAGGTGGCCACATTGGCTACACAAATTTCCTCTGGTTTCCTGGTTTGTTTCGGGTGCGAAGTCCGAAGGACATCTATATTCATAGCGTCCGAATCTTTTTCGGAATATGCTGGTGGTTCTGGGAGGAAGGGTTGTACCATCCTTCCTTTTCGGTATAAGTCCAGCTGGGACTTTTGTGCATGGAATTGACTAGCCTTGTCAATCCAGTTGTGAAGGGTGGTTGGGGGGTGTTCCATGGTGATGATCATGGTAACCAGTTCCGGATCCATTCTGTTGTTTAGTTGGTCAATTAGAGTGACCTGGTCCGTAATGCCTGTTCTAGAGGCGAAGAGCTGGAACTTGGTGACATAGTCGGAGAAGCCGTTCTCCTTGTCTTGCAAGTTCTGTCAGAGTTTCCTGAGTTTCATTCGGGCGTTGGCCGTGATGTCATGGGGGGAGAACGTGGTGAGGAAGTTGCTGATGATGGTGGAGAGGGAAGGTCATTTTCTTTCGTCATTATCCAGAGCTTTTTCTACCAGAGGTTCTGTGAAGAGTCTTCCTCGAGCATCTTTGAGCTTATTGAGGAAGATTAGTACCTGCTGCTGTGGAGAGAAAATCTTGTCGTTGATTTCATAGTATGCTCACATGGTGTTACTCCACCATCGAGCCTCATCTGGTTGGCCAGAGAAGTCATCTGGAATTCCGGCTGCTGTTTCCTTCTTAGAAGTCCATTTTGTAGGTCGTCCTCATTCCTCAGCCAGAGGGGGAGGAGAAGGGGAGTGCTGGGGTTCTTCAGTAGATTTGTCCGAAGTTTCTGGGTCTAGCGGGGTGTACGTTCTAAAGTACTCTTGGACCGGGTTTACTGGGGTAGGTTGGTCTTGGATCGGCTCTTCTGGAGCAGATACGTCCATTGGGACAATGGTTCCTGCGCCTGCGGCACCAGCGACTGATGCAACAGATATTCCATACCAGGAATAGTTGTGGGGTTCAGGGTTAAGGGTATCTGCTGAAGCGTATAGGGCAGAGGGTTCCTCGGAGCTAGCCGTGCTCCGTACATCGTCCATGCCAGGGACATCTACTTGTGGTCGTCAACGGTATGAGGGGACATTTTCGGGAGAAGGATTTCGGGGAGGTCGGGTGAGAGGAGATCATCGTCCAAGGGAAGAGGGAGAGTGGAGTCTTTCTTCTGGTCGTCTGGGTGAGTTCCTTTGCGACATGACTGGTTCAGAGGCTTCGTAGTAAGCGTGAACAAGTTCCTAGAGTGGTCTAGAGGCGTCCTAGTGTGTGTAGACTGTTTCCTAAAAGTTCCAGAGGTGTCGTAGTATGCTTGGAAGTCCAAGGGTAGTCTCCTACTCTTATGACAAATAGGGAGAGAAGAGAGCTAGTTCTTTTGTTATGCTGGTTGTGGAGTAACCTAGCAGCACTCACTCGAAGTAGAGTGAAGTCTTATAGACGAAGCGATAAGGGTAAGTCCTAGTAGCGGTAGCTAGACTAGGGTCAAGGGTTCGATAGCGTCGGCTAGATCAAACAGTCTCACACGTGAGGGGTGTGGAAGTTGGACTAGATTACTAGGCAGGGAATGCGTAGAACTAGCTAGGAAACATGAGAGGAAGTACCCGACTTATATACTGGCGAGGCAAGGGGATGGGAACCTTCAGGGTTGTGGGTTCTACTAGATGGGGTGCGGGTGTCCGTGGTCAAAAGAAAACAAAAGGATCAAAGGAAGCGGATCATGGGAAATGGAACAGCTAGTCCAGAACTCCGTGTGGAAGCAATGGAAACAGAGTTGGTAGAAGTACAAGAAGAAAAGAATCCGGCGCAGCCTTGCTGCGGTGCTGTGCATAGAAGGGCAAAGGGTTTCTAGGTGTCCTTCCTGGGTATCTTGGGTAGCCTACGCGCCAGGCATGGTGGGGCGGGTGTGGAGGAGCTAGACGTCTCCATGGGTTCATCGTCAAGGAAGGAGGTGTCGGAAACGAGAGTCGGGGAGTCGGGGGCTGGAGGAAAAAAAAGAATGGGGCCATCTTCTTGTGTCACTGTAACAGAATGAACACACAGTCAAAAATAACTACCCGCTGCCATTGATCGACCAGCTTGTCGATAAGCTCAAAGGAGCTATGATACTATTACAATTTCCTTCTTTCTTCTCCTGCTTCGCACCCCGCTGGCACAACCTGGTGACTCGACTTGTTCTTTTCTCATTCTTCAGAACCGATGGAATGTTCCAACACATTCCACGACCTTCCATTGTATTAGTAACATGCTGACGCGTCCTTTGCTGTGGATGACTCATTTTGACTTCTTCTGACTCATCCGCTTAGTCATACCTTCTTCCCTTCTCTATATAAGCCCTCACTCACTCGTGTATTTCCCTTAAGCTAAACCTCCTTGAGTACACTCTTGGAATACACCTGCTTACCATGGAATCCTTGACTCCCCAAGTCTTCGTCCTACTTTGAGTGGACGCTTCCTTGAAACCTCGCTCGCGCCATCCTCAGCCGAACCCTTGACCCTTTCCTGAGGAGGCCCCCAGGGAACACGAATCCTTGACCCTAGAGGAAGCCCCCTAGGTCAAATCCTTGTCCTTAGACTTAGAACCTTCACCATTCGAGGCTATGCTCAGCCCTATCCAGACCAAGCATAACAAAAGGTTTAGCTTCTTATCACGCAACTACCATCGTTGTAGCTTGCCACCATAGATTCTCAACAAGCGAGATCCTTGGCCGCCTCTGGACTGCCACCAGGGGAAACTCTGAACCCTCCGAATCCTCTTCTGACGAAACTGCACAGCAGTCTCCCCACTCCGACTCCGACAAACGCCTTGACTTGGAATCCTCTGACAATGAGTTGACCAATCAGCTCTCAGTTGTGCTAAATATCCCCAGAGTTCCCATGCCACCCTCACCAACCCCAGTTGCTCAAACCGGATAACTCTTTAACCTTCCCCCACCACCACCACTTCCTCCTCAAAACCCCAGAATGTCCTCATCCAAGCCCACCGAGCTGCAGCTGAATAAGCCATCCCCGTGTGACAGAACCCCCTCAAAATTTGACGACTGGCTCACTGCCATTGAAATCTACCTCACCACCAACAAAGCCACCTATTTCGATGACCATAAATAGATCTTCTTCATCCTATCCCATATGACTGAAGGATCTGCCCTTGTTTGGGCATGAACCTTCACCCAGACCCACAAGGACCCCACCAAGAAGGGGAAGTACAAATTTGGAGGCTGCGAAGACTTCCTCACTGCCCTCGAAAAGCATTTCCACAAGGAAACTCGGGTCAGCGACGCCATCCACTGGCTCGCCACTACTAGGATGAAGTACGACCCAAAGACCAAAGACTACTCCCCTAAACTCCAGGAATACAATTCCCTCTTTGCCAACCACGCCTCCATTGCCGAGCTCAAAGATGAAAATATCCTGTGCAGTTACTACTCTCTCGGCCTCCTGGAACCACTCCTCATAAAGATTGCCAGCCTCAACAAGAACCTCCTGACCATCAAAGAATGGATGGAAAAGGCGCAAGCCTTCCAAACTCAATATGAATAGGGGCCAGCAAATCTTACATATGCGAAGGGGAGGAGCTCAATCTATCTACTAGAATTTCTCAAACCCCACCACCAAGAAGGAGAAAGACCCTGATGCCATGGACATCAACGTAGTTCAAATCTCAAAACTCAACCCAGAAGAACGAGACCATTGCATCAAAAACGGACTCTGTTTCTGTTGCTGTCAGAAAGGACATCCTCCACTGCATATCCCACGTTTACCAAAGCCACCTCCACCACCCCCAAAGCCAAAGTCCAGAAGGCCAAGAAAGAAACCATCCTGAAGCTGGAGGAGGTGGACGATGACGACAAAGAAGAGAAAGTAGCCCACATTTCTTTCTCACTTGCCAATTCAGGTTTTTAAACCAGGAACTTGCCTCGACACCAAGATCCCCTAGAGCTACATGTACCCCTGTAATAGTAACCTCCTATTCGAAATCTATGCAAATTCCCCTCCAGATTATCGAACCTTTGCACACCATGAAAGTCGTCGACACCTGAGCCCTCGTAGACAGCGGAGTAGACATCTCCTGTATCAACTGGGACTTCATAAACAAACACAAACTCCCGAAAACCCACCTTGAAAACCCCATTCAAGTCCACAATGTAGATCAAACCAAGAACCAAGGAGGGCTAATTCACTTCTCCACCACTCTCTTCGTCAACGTCGAAGGCCTAGCCCACAAGGTCACCTTCCACATTATGAACTGTGGAAGCAAAAACATGATTCTTGGACTTCCCTGGCTTCGTTATGCCAACCCCTCTATCAACTGGACCAAGCAGACCTTGTCCATCCCTGAATCTACTGATCAGTCTAAGGATCTATACCTCCTTCACTCCGCCAACATCAAAAGACATGACTCTGTTCTATGTCAACCCGTGTCAGTTTCCCCCCCAAACCATGTTCAAGTAAACGCCTTGACCCACCAACGACTCCTGGACTATCTTGACTATGAAACTGAGGAAAAGTACATCCAATACTCCTTAGACAACTGAACCATCAACAGGATAGTTAAATATGGAACCTGGTTCATGTCCCCCTTTGCCGTACAAAAACTCACCACTGCCATGGAATTGGCCATCGCCGCCAAAAAGGCCAAACCAAAAGCCACTCTTCCTCCGGAATATGCAGAGTTCACCAAAGTTTTCTCAAAAGAAGCCACAGAACATCTTCCCCCATTGCAGCCCTATGACCACAAAATTAACCTTGACAAATCCTTCATGCTGAAGATAGGGAAGATATACCCACACTCTCCAGAAGAATGACAAGCCACTGAGGACTTCCTCAAAGAAAATCTTAAAGCTGGGAAAATCCGACCATCCAATTTCCCCCAGGCCCCCCCCTTCTTCTTCGTCAAAAAGAAGGATGGGAAACTTCGCCTGTGCCAGGACTACCATTACCTCAATGAGCACACCATCCGAGATGCCTACCTCCTTCCCCTGATTTCCGACCTTGTCGATAAGCTCAAAGATGCAAAGGTCTTTACCAAGTTCAATGTCCAATGGGGTTACAACAATGTCTGGATCAAAGATGGGCATCAATGGAAAGCCGCATTTATCACTCACAAAGGCCTTTTCAAATCCATGGTCATGTTCTTCGGCCTCTCCAACTCCCCTGCCACTTTCCAGCAGTTTATGAATGACTCTTTCTGGGACATGATCACAGAAGGATGGTTAGTCATCTATATGGATGACCTCCTTATCTTCTCCCCTGATAAACAAACCCACACCAAATGCACCAAACGCATCCTCCAGTGCATGGAGGAACTGGACCTCCATCTCAAACTCGAGAAATGCGCCTTCACTGCCTCGGAAGTTGAGTACCTCGGTCTCGTAGTCAAACCAGGCCAACTCACCATGGACCCAGTGAAGCTCAAAGGGATTCCCTCCTGGCCAACCCCTACTCGTGTCAAAGATGTCTGCTCCTTCCTTGGATTCGCCAACTACTACTGGCAGTTCATCCCTGACTACTCCACCATCGCCCGACCCCTCCTTGACCTCACCAAGAAGGACCATCCATGGCAATGGACTGATGTGTGCCAGACCTCCTTCAACTCGCTTAAATCCCTCTTCCTCTCCAAACCCATCCTCCGTCTCCTTGACACCTCTCGGCCATTTGCCATAGCCACGGACACCTCAGCTTATGCTTCGGGAGCCATCCTCCTCCAAACTGATTCCAATGGGGATTGGCACCCATGTTCCTATCTCTCGCAAGCATTCAATGCCGCTGAACGAAACTATGATGTCTTTGATCGAGAACTCCTTGCCATAATCTGCACCCTTAAAGCCTGGCGATACTACCTTCAGGGCTCCCCTACCCCAGTTCAGGTCTTCACCGACCATAAGAACCTCACCTACTTCCGCCAAGCGCAACACTTGAACCATTGCCAGGCCTGATGGCTCCTTGACCTCGCCGACTTCAATCTCAAACTGATCCACATCCCTGGCCCTCTCCTTGTTGGACCCGATTCACTCGCCTGCTGCCCGGACCCCCTCCCCAATGACAAAGATAATGTTGAAACCACTCTCCTTCTGGACTCTCTCTTTGTCTGCATTATTGACGTTGCCCTCCAAAACCATATTTTGTCCTCATCCATGGCCGACCCCCTTGTCCTACAAACACTCCAAGCAATCCAAGATGATATTCCCCTTGCCTTCCGCTCCTGCCTCTCTGATTCACAACACCTTGATCCTCACCTATAAAGGTCATGTCTATGTCCCCGCTGACAACTCCCTCCGTCACTCCATTGTTGCTTGTTGCCACAACCACTCTACTGCCAGCCGCCCTGGCTACCTTAAAACCTGCCAACTTGTTGCCGCTGAGTTCTGGTGGCCTGGCCTTGCCTCCTTCATCCGCCGCTATGTGGAGGGGTGTGCTACTTGCCAACAAAACAAGGTGAACACTCATCCTACCGTTCCCCCTCTCATGCCTATCGCCTCTCATGCCTCTTGTCCTTTCCAGCAGATCTCCTGCGATCTTATCACCAACCTTTCCCCTTCCTCCAACTTCGATTCTCTCTTGGTTGTGGTCGACCATGGCCTTACTAAGGGGGTAATTCTCTGCCCAACCAAGAAAACCATCACCACCGAGGGAATAGCCGCCCTCTTTTTCCACAAAGTCTTTTTCCGCTTCAGTCTCTATGACAAAATCATCTCTGACTGTGGCCCCCAATTCGCCTCCGCCTTCGCAAAAGAACTGGGAAAACTCCTCCAGTACGACCTATCCCTCTCCACCACATATCACCCACAAACCGATGGAGAAATGGAACGGGTCAACCAAGAAGTCAAAACTTATCTCTGCATCTTCTGCAGCAACTCCCCCTCCACATGGGCTGATTCTATCTCTCACGCCAAATTCACGCACAATCACTGCCCCCACTCCGTCACTGGCAAGTCACCCTTCTATCTCATGATGGGATACAAGCCAAAAGCACTCCCTTCAATCCTCCCTATCTCCGATCTCCCTGCAGTCAAATCCTGTCTCAAAAACCTCCTCACAGCTCGTGACGAGGCCCTGGCAGTACATGAACTCGCTTGCCAAGTCATGGCCTCTCATACCACCCAGTGATTCTCACCCTTCACGAAAGGAGATAAAGTGTGGTTGGAAGCCCGAAATTTGAAATGCCTTATCGCCAATCTAAAGTTCGCCCTGAAGCGAGAAGGACCTCTCGTCATCACCAAAGTCCTATCACCAGTCTCTTACCAACTCTGACTCCCCAAAATGTGGAAAATTCACCCCATATTCCATGCTTCTCTCTTATTGGCCTATCGCGAAAACAATGTACACAGCCAGAACTTCCCTGCTCCACCACCAGACCTTATTGAAGGTGAGGAAGAATATGAAATCGAAAAGATAATATGCCATCGTGGACCTCCAATGGCCCAATAGTACCTGATCCAATGAAAAGGGTACTCCACCGAAGAAGACTCCTGGGTGACAGAATCAGACCTTGAACATGCAGCAGAGTTGCTCCAGGAATATAAAAATCTCCACTCCCTGCGAACCCCTCTTTGTCCACAACCACCACCTCCCTCAAACGAAAGCTAATCACAGTCGCCCTCATCCGCATCATGTCCATCGGCCCCACCATCTCTCCCTCCTCTTCTAAAGTCTCCTTCTTCAGGGATGACATCTCCATCATCCCCTCTTCAGTCACCCTGGCCAATGAACCCAAACAAACCTCCCTCACCACCATCTCGTCAGAATACTTCCCAGCTCCCCTTTTCCCTATCCTTTCCATTGACCTCCCACTCATGGCCCACCACCTCAGGGAAGATACCCTTCACCCCACTGGAGAAAGGGAACTTCTTCAACGCCTTCGCGATCCCCATCTAACAATCCCCATCTCTGCCCACCTCAATATGAACTCCCCACTCTTCGCCCTCTATTGGGCTTTTCTTCAAATCGAATGCCTTACCCCTGTCCAGAACTGGGTCCCTACCACCGCTCAAGGCAGAATGATCCAGGCTCACAACCACATTGTCCACTGAGAAACCCTTGAGGCTCTCCTTGTTGCCCTCCACCAGCTGGGGATGACTGAGTTCATGGAGGATGTTGACTGCTACACACAGCAAGTGGCTGTCCAACAGCAGGAACTGCTCCCAATACCACCTCCCTTTCCCTTTCCCCAGTTGACTACTCATCACCCCTCGTCGTCCCAATATGTCCATGCCAGCTGGAGCATTCCAGTAGACTCTCCTCCATCTTCCTCTCATCCATCGTCACCAGCCCTACCCATTGAGGAACTCACCACCCACATCTATGGCAATCCTCCCACTGAGTATGAAGCTGCACTCCATCGCTATGATGATGCGGTCTACCCTGTCCTGGAATCTACCCATCCAGACTTCTTGGACACCTGTCATAAATGCCACCACCTGGGACACTTCCGCAGCAACTGCCACGAGCATCGCTGCCACTATTGCCACCTCTGGGCACCCGGCCATTATCCCTTGGTTTGCCCAGTTATCTATCTCCATCACTGGACTCCTCCGCCTCTGGTTCCCTCCTCTTCCTCCTCCTCTGGGTCCTCCTCTCGCTCCTCCAGACGCACCCATCCTTACCGCTCCACTCACATTTCGACTGGCGGGCGCCCTCCCCACGCACACTCTCCCAGCCTTCACTGGGTCACCGACGACAAAGAAGCCTATGACAACAGGATGTATGATGACGATGACGGTGCTGCATACGATGACATAGCCTAGTCCAACATCACCGGCTCTCCTGGCCCTTCCTACTCCTTTTTCTAGTTCCTCGTTGCAACTTTGGATATACTAAGGGGGTAATGTTATGATTTCCTTCTTTCTTCTTCTGCTTCGCACCCCACCGGCACAACCTGGTGACTCGACTTGTTCTTTTCTCATTCTTCAGAACTGATGGAATGTTCCAACACATTCCATGACCTTCCATTGTATTAGTAACATGCTGATGTGTCCTTTGCTGTAGATGACTCATTCTGACTTCTTCTAACTCATCCGCTTAGTGTTATGCTCGGGTCGTAACAGCAAGCTCTGAGAGCTTATCAGAGTGTAGATTGCCCTTATCGGACAAGATCTGGCTGCAAGATCAGCTTATCAAGTCCTTGGTCAAGCACGGGCCTTGATCTTTTTCCTCAAGAATGCTGCGCATTCTTATC
>JBBPLT010000925.1:0-10875 GCA_038089955.1 Strobilomyces dryophilus | reverse complement strand
GGACAATAATATGAATTAAAAAGGCAAAGCAGGGTCATCAATGGGGACAGGGTCTTCGGCAATGGGATTTATGTCAGCAGGGACGGGGATGGATTGGGGTGCCTAAGCCACTGAAGCATATAGTTAGGCGCGCGCGAGGCGAAACCTGCTGACGCCGGCGGCCGCGGCCCGCGCGCAAACGCTCGCCGGGTCAGGTTCTTGATGATCTCGTTGCACGGCTCGTCGGGGTGGTCGCCAAGAGCGTAGATCATGTTGACGGCTTGCTCGGCCAGCCCGAACCATCCATTGGAACGACACGGGCGCTCGACGGCGTTTGCAGCTTCTTGAAGATCGGGTTGTCCATCTCCCCCCGGAGCGTCTTGTGGGGAAGGGAGCCTGTCGATCGCTCTACCAGCGTGACTGGTACAAAAATCGTGGGAGAACCTACCTTTGTTGTAAAGCAACGCACGTGTACCGGGCGAGCGTAAGATCGGTCTGAAACATGATCAGTCCACGATGTGAAAGGCAAACCACCATTGGCGTCACCTTGCCCAGGAGACCCAACCCTACTCTGAGCAATATGTCAAGTTTTTCCGATACGATACTACGTTTTGCTAATGCGAACATACCCAGGATGATGATCGCACCTCAACGCTGGTACGCCGGAATGGATTTCGTGGAACCTAGTAGAAAGCGTTAGGCGGCCTTTCATACTGCAACGCCTGAAAAAACTTACTATCATAGCCTGTCATAGTAGTAGCTTGTTGATGATATCGCAGTGGACGAATTCCTCTTCCATCATCGTTTTCATCATCTCTCCTAGACTAGTCAACTCGGCGAGCGACGGTCGAATCATACATCAACCTGGCAGACTTTGTCGCTTACTCGATCATGTTCTTTGCAATCTGGTTTACTTGTTCTGCAATCTACCTCTACTGACAGGAATTCATACTCGCTAGCTACCCAGAAAAACTTATCCATTGATTCCAACACCTCTGCTTTGTTGGCACTACCGAGCAGCTGCATCACAGAATCCATGGCACTCTCGCGGCAAGGTTGATTGTTGACTTGCGCGCTTTCTTTTTTCCTTTACACTTCTTCGGCTGTGGTTGTTCCTCGTCATCGCCCATTATACTGTCCAAATCAGAATATATGGGCTGATTATCGACGTCCATCTCGTCCTCTGTCCGTGGTCTGGAGAGATAGTTAGAGCGAGGCAACTAACAACATCGAATGCGTACTTTCCCCCCATTTTACGTGCCTTGGGGGTACTTTCGACATCACCTGTCTGCATTTCGACGTCCTCTCCCGCATCCTCGCTTCCACTTTCCTCGCCATCGCTGCCGTCCGCCTCGTCCTCTCCTTGCTCTGTTTCTTCCCCATGGTTTTCCCGTTCGACAGCCTTTCCAACGACACCCTCCATTATTTCCAGTTTAGTCCCCACCCCATCGTAATGACCTTGCCACTTCTCGAGGTTCAAAGAACCGCCATGCATCAGTCACCATGGATGCGTCGACACCAGCTTTGCTCAACAACGCCACCACCGACTTGCGCACCGTCGACACCTTGTCTTCCAGCATCGCTATAGCGTGTCTCGTGATCTTGAGTCGCTGTTTCGGCAAGGGAACGCGGAGCTCGCATAGCTTGGAAAACGTGGCGAGCACCTTGGAGCGGACGTAGGAGGAGAGGTCAAAGAGGCCGCCGAGCTGTTTCTGCGTCGAGTCGAGTCGTTGGTCATGTCTTCGGACTCTGAGAGTTCGCAGATGAGCAAGCCTATGACTTCAACCGTGGCCATGCGCATCGGGTGCGACTAGGAGGACCTCCGTCAATGCCAGTCATCGGTTCCGAGAGGGGAGGACATACTTCGGAATCCAAATGTTCGAGTAGAAGTTTTGTTTTGTTTGAGAACTGACCGCGGCGACTCCTCGGTGAACTTGACGAGAAAACACGAAAATGCTCTTGGACCCTTGGTGTCTTGAGCACTGAAAGTCATCCCAGCAATTCGCGTAGAATTTCGTCACCAAACTGGACGTGGTCAAAGTCCTTGGCTCAGCACGTTACAATTGGCTTAGAGAGATGTTCGTAGTACTGCAGCGACTGCATGATGCTGATTTGCGCAGCAAGAGTATGTCCATGGTGCTTGACAGCGACACAGATCACCTCGTAGACACTCATTTTGATGGAACTGTCCTTCATGTATTGTTCCTTCTCTGCGACGTGATGTGCGGGGCGAGTAATACAGCTAGCCAAAGGTCATTCACTCGACAATTGAGTGAGAATACATGAAACGTACGTTATGAATGCGTCCCAACCAGATGCGATGCGTTTTGAGCTTCGTTGCTTTGGAAAATAGCTTCAGCGTGGCCTGTATGTAGTCCACCCAACTCCAAGCCTCTGCAGATCTCGCTACAGCGCGCCTGCCTCCCCTGCCACCTCTTCCACGACGCGCTCTCGGCTGTGGATGCAGCGCATCCCCTTTGCCCCTCGATTTCACCTTTTCCACAGCGGTGACGAACCAGTGAAGGAGAAAGGCGTACATCTCGAGCGCCGAACCCCGACGCGATCGAGTCGAGGAGCTTGCTCATAAGGGGGCCGGGGACCGCATCAGCGTGCTTGAGCAGACTACGAAATATGTCGAATATCTCTGGCTCTGCGACGGCCTCCGAGTCGCGCGCAGTCGTGTTGACGGCGTCTGTGGGGGGTCAGAGGCAAGTTGGACTGGTGTGGGCCGACGCACGTTGTGGCAAGAGGCCGGGTTCCGTGTCGTGTAAGTATGTCGTGTAGGATGCACCCTCTTGGAGCGACTGGAGCTCGTTTTGCAGCTCGAATCATCGCTCATGTCGAGCTCGTCGTCGTAAATCGCGACGACCAACGCGCTCCGTTTCTTTGTGTCACATGGGCTAACGCGCGCTCCTCTCAAGTAGTCATGTGCAACTTTACGTGTACCACCGACTCGGACGTCGACCATGGTATGCCAATGACCTCGCTAGACACCGCGATTTACTGACGAGCTCGCAGATCATTCCTGTTAGGTGCTTCATGTGCGGTAGAGTCATCGCGTACTTGGAATTGCTGGCGAACGACATGAGCGAAGGGTAGGCTCATTCGCCCCTCTGCCCTGACCCGACCTCACAGCGGATTGCAGTGACGCCCTTGACAAGTTGCGGTTAAAGCGATATTATTGTCGTCGTCTTGTTTTGACGCACGTCGATCTGATCGAAAGCTCCTACATTACAATCGTCCTTCGTCCGCTTGACCGACTGTCTCTTCAGCGATGGAGCGTTCAAAAGACGAGAACTACTAGTGTTTCTCATTGTACACTCGCATACGTGTCAATTGACCTTGTATTCCTGACTGGTCCGAGTCGTTTCTGGCCTACATCCACGGAAACGCAGTGCTGGGGTAAAAACTTTCTGTCCTAGACATCATACCTAGTATCTATCCTTCGCTGACGATGGTGTACAGCTATGTCACGTCGACTGCATTGAAAATGGTCCCGTCTCCACGACGCCCTTGCAGGTCGACGTGCAGTTCGCCCTTGTCAAGTCTACGCCAGCACGTCTGGTCCTCCTGGATCGCTCCCCGCTCAGGAGAGGACATATGGTGTCAGAGTGCTCCATCTCGCCCACGAGCTCGACCTTGACGAGGACAAACTTCATCTTGGTGGTGGTCATACCTAGAAACGTCGGTGAGGAGTGAGCGAGGTCATCTTGCGAGAGCGCGCGGTGAGGGCGAAAGGAGTCACTCACTTGGGTCACACGCGAGGGTCGGCATACATTCGACGATGTCTTCGGGCATCGCCTTGTATCCGGTTTCTTCTCCAAGCTCGTGGGGCGCTGCGACCTGCGCGTCCTCTTCGGGCCCACCTATGGTCGTGGGTGCGTTGAGCAGACCTGCAGGGGGTGTTGGGGACAGGGGTGCGCATCGAATCAGGATGGAGTACGCACCGGCTGGGGACTCTGTAAGGGAAAGGATACGTGATACGAGAGAGACAAGGAAAAAGAGCCCAGACGCGCCTATGACGTGTTTATCCAGCAATAGATGGTACTGCTCGAGAACGACGGTCGACAGCGGGAACGCGCTTGTCTTGGATTTGAAGACCGGGAAGATCGCGATGGCTACAGGGGGCCGGCGGTCAGAATGGGGAAGGCGATGCTGGAGGGCGCCAGTAGACCGTCTTTCCCGGTTTGTCCTTGGATGACAAGTTTGCATTCAGCGCATTCCCAGACATCGAGGTCCAGCTGGTGTCGTGGGCACGAGATGGATGGACGTCATCCCAGCCACCCTTGATATGACTGATGATCGCCGGGAGCACCGTCTCGAGGTTGACCTGTATTTGTTTCGGCGTACGTGAAGTAATCCTATCTTGACAGACCCGGAAATGGCGTGAGTGCCATCATACGGCGAAGAGTGATTCAAAGGAACGTACGTGCACGTCCCCTTATTTTGGTGCATATAGGACGATTCGATGGCCCGCTCGAGTTAGCCCTTGAGGTCCGTGCACGTCAGACAGGCCGGGATGGGTCGTCTAGCCGTCAAACCAACCTGCATGCAGAGCACGTTCCAGAAACTCGACGTACTTTTTCCCCTCAAACCACTTGGATCCGAGCAGCCACGGCAGGACAGGTACCACCCGCTCGTCTGCGAGGAACATGGTGTTTTCCTTGAGCAGCATTCGACGCGCCTCGGATGCCTTGAACTTGCTTTTGAGTTTCTCCACCTTGACGACGCGGGAGATGAACTTGATGCCGTGGCTCTCGAGGAGGTCCTTATACTCCCGTCGTGGGTCCTTGGTGATCAGACACACGCCCGATGTCCGGGGATCGACCAGGGGGCATTTCAGAGGGCTACCAGCGGGTGAGTGGCGCATCGGTGGTGTGAAGGACGACGCACACGCGAAACGGCTTGAGTTTTCGTTCGGAGTGGATCGCCTCGACCGGGATCTGGAGTCATATGTATTGCTCCTTGCCCGAACAGCCCGGTCTCGGCACGTTTTTTCTCGAGATCGGTTCGACCGAGACGCGTGTTGTCTCATGTTTGGGGCCGACAAGGGCAGGTCAGATCAGGCCCAGTCCGGTCCAGTCCGGTCCCCTCATCCCCGGATCTCGCTGACCGAGCGGGAATTGGAACGCCGCCAGTTCTGCCCCCCTTGCATGTTGTCGGCGCGGGTCGGATCGCTCAGGGCGTCCCAAGAGGCGCGTGCCCGGCCACAGCGTCCATTCCAGCGGGAGCCACCTCGCGCTGTTCGGCGAGCCCCTCCACAGCCGCACCGTGCTCGAAACGGCCCCGGACGACGACACGTCGGCAGAGGAACTCACGCTTGACTCCTGGGACGACGGAAACGAAGCGCGTCAAGGCGATCTAGACACCTGGGAGCGGCGCGACCTGCGTTTTCGTCTCGCTCCGACCGACGAAGGCTCCGGCACGGCGTGTCATCGAACGCAATTCAGGGAGGAAGACTGCCGTTTGATCGTCGGCGGTTTCGACCCAAGCGGGTTCTTGCTCCTTGCAGTCTTCCCGGCGCTGGCGCTGATGAAGTACCCCCGGTTCGACAGACATTGAGGTATTGCGCAATTGGCAGACGAAGTCGCACGGGGTGGGTCGACAAAAGCATCAGAGCGACTGCAGAGGTACATCGACCCGATCGACTGCATTGACGTCCGTGGGGATACCATCCGACGGCATGCACGGGCGGGTAAATTCAGCTCCGACCGTGCTGTCCAAGATTACGCCCAAGAATGTTGGAACGTCGAAAGCATGAGGGTGGAATAGAAAAACGAAGGCGAGTGGCACGAAATAGCGTGGAAAGGATACAAGGGCACAGGAAGAACCCGAGGGTCGTCGCATGGTAGGTAGTATCCTAGTGATGATCGTGTTGTAAGAAGTAGAGGAAGCAGAGAAAAGAACAAGAGCGAGAACGAGACGGGGAAGTGCGCATAAGATCAAGCGAAAACCATAGCCGAAGGGAGGGAGGGTTTCATCAGCTTAAACGGAAGACGACGCGAGAAACGGAGACGGCGTCTCAGACCGTTCAATCTACGGTGCGGTGGGTGTTCCCTCAGACTGCTCGGTCGGCGCAGGGCATAGAGACGCTGGATTGCGCTGATCATGAGCGTATGAGCAAAGTACTTCAGACGAGGTTCGTCAGCGCTCACACGTCACGGCTCCGGCGAGATCTCCCGCTGTCTGTGGTTCTTGACGATCGACTTGAACCGTCTCGTCGGTCTCCGCGTGGCTTATGCCGTCTTGGCCCAACGCTCCAATGACCACCGGAGCGGCGTCTTCCGCTTCCACGACGAACCACAGGCACCGGTGCGTCGACCTCTGTAGCTTCTGGTTCGACGGCCAGAGCCTCAGGCTCGGTAGCATCATCCTAGACGACCTTGACCGGCGTACGGCCCCCAAGCGCTAGCTCGGCCTCCTTGCCAAGAACGCCGTCGGCCGCGTCAGCTTCCAATGGCGCGCCCTCCTGCGGCCCGATCTCCTCGGGAGCGAACTTGGACGCGACATCAATGACAGGGACGAGTTGGTTGATGCAGGCTTGTCCTTGGGCAACGGTGTCGACGACGATGTTATTCAGTTAGCTGCAAGCGGCGGAAACGGTGACGCCGTATTTATCGGGGATCGTTCCGAGAGCACCTGGTCGACCCTAGAAAGTGCTTGACGTGTGGACGCCAAGCGGTAGAGAAAGAGGAGAACGAGCATGGAAGCCGTTGATACGGCCCGTTTGCTTGAGCCAATGAAGGTGCTTGAGGACCGTTGTGCGACGTGCCGGTAGCTTGAGACGCCTTTCCCTTGAGCTCTTCTGCACTAGTCTGGGCAGCCCGTCGCAATATTGGTTTGCATAACACGAGCGGTACTAACACGTTCCACTCCGACCCTAGAGGTTGAACTTGTAATTCAACGCTCCCTGTTGACGAATCGGGCACTGGCCGATGCATGCGACACCGTCGGCCCAATTAGAACGGTGCTGAAAGATTCCATGCCGATGCTTTGAGGATGATATGATCGTCTCTAGATTTCACGCACGAAGTTACCATTCTGTTTGCGCTATCGATTGAACAAGTGAGTGCTCACGTCTACGGGAGAGATGGCGCCGACGATTGTTGCTACTGGGACACGGTGCCCCTCAGTCCACTCGTAGACCACCCGTCCGCACACCGCAAGTTTAGAACGTCTGACCAGGTGCCCTTTACCGCTAACATGGTGTGGGAGAGATTCACCCGCAAGCGATGTACACCGCCATCTGGATCTCACCGTTTGCCACGATACGTAGGTTCGAGGGGCCCCAATCCCACGAAACGTCGTGGGCAAGTCAGGCGTGTTACACAGTCGAGTAGATGGACTCGACGAGGACAAGGGACTGAACGCGCTGGCAGAGGTGATTCAGATCCGCCGTACGACACAGGCGATGACACCGCTGAGATGGAGGAAAGGGCCACCAGGGGCCGTAGTGTGCCTCGGACCACAAAGGATTGTGGCACGGCCGAGTTCGGTAAGCAGCAAAGGTTGATTCCGAGGCTGGGCGGGCATGTAGGACATGTGAGAATAAGCCGGCGCAGGAGGAAGCATGTCTTTGGCGTCGTATTCGTCCTTGCCGGCATGGAGATTGTCGATACTGTTGAGTATGGTAGGAGCGATGGGCGAAAACTTGGGTTTGACGGCAGGGATCTTGTGAGCGAGACAAGTCAGCAGACTGATCTGGTGTATGGGCACATCATGGCACACCGCGACCTTTTGGGAGGATGATAGGACGTCAGACCTGGGTTGGCCTAGCGGGCACTCAAGACCCCCGGGACATGTCAAGGTGAGGAGATGGGGTCAAGTTAGAGGCGACCGAAGGGACGGTCATCAAAGTTGCTGGGATGGAAGGCAGCCAGTGGCGTACAGACCCTTGTATATTTTACCTAATTCGTTGTAAATTTTCCGCCGTCTTCGACTTATCTAGCTTTACTCCGCCATTTTTGCACTTTGCACCACTTTACACCTCATTCGACCTCTCCACGTGTACAGTGTCGAGTTCCCCCCCTCAATTTTTTTCCAGTCCACACAAACATATCTGAACTCACCAACAACTTCCTGATCGGGATAAATTATGTAAGCCCACCTCCCTGAAGTTTCTGTCGCCAGCCTGCTGCATCGTGTCCCAGTCGCCATCATCCTCAGCCCGAACTTCGATGTACTTGCTGCTCGCGATGTCGACGATTTTTGTATGTATGGCACCCTCATGCATAGTGCTGTGCTCATACCCGCTTCAGCCTGGAATCCAGACCCAGAGAACCTTCCTTCATAAGATCCCTGCTTCTTGGCGACCAGTCAGCAAACACTGTTCCATATGTGAACGGGTCGTTACCTGATTCAAGTCTGGCACACAGATTGGCTCGAAATGCACTCAATGCTGTGGCTTACCTGTTGAGTGCTTTTCTACCAATCCACTAGAACAGACACATCTGATGAAAATCTGTTTGCCCCCGTAAGTGTCAAATTGTTCTGTTGTGGTTGGAATCTAGCTGACGCATCCTGCCAGCTTGCAGGTAGCGTTTCTTTCCCCATTTCCCTCAGAGGATGCAATGAATGTAGATGAAGTGGACTCTACTCCGGCGGTTTGTGATGCAGACCTCTCGAGCCTGACGCCTTCGTCAGCTGCTGGTGCTGGTCAGCGAAAGAAGAGACATTCGTTATTGCCTGATGCTGTTAGCCATGCTGAACAAGAAGATTCCCATCTCCCCTCCCCCTTCATTACCTTCTCGGCACAGGCCCAAGTGCTTGAGAAGCGGTCCTTTGTTGTCACACTTCAACAAGCCTGGACTGCGTGACCCTCAGTCCCCTTATGGTGTCTCCACCATGGCTTGTATGTTCTCTGCTCCCATCACTTCCGCTTATGGCTCATCTCTCCCAAGTGCCAGGTCCCTTGTCTTCATCTCCCTGTCTTGACTTCAACACCCTCAACTTGTCCAGCACTATCGGCAAGTACTCGTGCACCCCCTTGGCTAACTACACGACCACCTCCCCTGGTCGTCCCTACACCCCTCCCGAGGGGGGCATCTCCCCCCCCCTCTGCTGTCTACAACCTTTCTGGTGGCGAGCTCTCCTCCGATGACCTGACTTCTGGAAGATGCAGCCGCTGCAGTGCCACCCACTGGCCCTCATCGGTCCACAGCGTTCCATACACTTCTGTACCTCTTTCTCACAGGTTCAACCCTATCGTTGCCCCTGCTCCTCGTTCTGTGGCAAAGACCCTGAGATGAAAGACCCGCAATGAGGACGATGATGAGGACGATGATGATTTCCAGCCCGCGATAGCTGCTGGAAGCACCCTTCAGACGAGGCTCCAGCAAGCTGAGAATGAGGTTCAGCGACTCCGCATGTGAGTCTTTCCCCACCTCACATCAACGCCCTTCGTGATACAACCCTAAGACCTGAAGTCCTCAAGTTACCACTTGTCAACCAAAGCTCTTTGGAAGGGGAAGAGAGTTGGAATCTAGGTTGGGGCCTTAGAGAGGAGGATACCCAAGTGAACTAGACTGGGAATGCCAGTCGTCGTCCGCTGGGTTTATATATTCATGGAGTACATAGGTTTACATAATACATTCCGTCTATAAGAGTCCATACCCTATGCCCTGGGCGTAGGAGTGTGGCTGAAACGTGTATCAAAGGTGAAACATGTGTCATGGAGATGAAAGAAGAGAAGAGAAGCATACCACAGCCGTGCGGCGGTGGGAGGATGGAAGAGAAGCATGCACAGCACTGGGCTGTGTCAAAGGATGTGTCAAGCATGGGTGAATGATGAAGGTGAAACGAGTGATGATGGTGCAGAGATCAGAGGGCAAGACTGAGGCCGTTGATCCTGATGATAAGATAAAGAGATTAGATAAGATGAAAGATAAGATAAGAAAGAAAAGAAAAAGTCGTTAAGTCTGTTGTAGATGCTGAACATGGGGCAGCAATCGTAACACTACCCCCTTCCTAAAGATCGACTTCCAGGCAATCAAAGGGAGTTTGAGCATGAGAGAACTCTGTCAAGGAGTCTGGCCGTTTGGAAAAGAGGAGGAGGAATTCAGGGCCGACTCGACACCGTGTCCAAGTGCGCGGAACGGGTCATCGCGATTCATAAGGGGCGCATTTTAGGTTACACTCGTCTCATGTATTCATCTACTGTATGGTGTCTATTTTATATCGCTATTCTCTCCATCCCTTCGTTCCCCGAGTGCGACGTGACCAGACTGCCTGACATCTGCGCAGATGGGAGATCTGATCAGTCGTTGTCGTATGGTGCCAGGTCCCTCGTGAAGGACGTCGTCCTTGTCGCAGGGCTCCTGGCCCTCCTTGGGTTGGCTTTGAAGGCCCGGCGACTACATATCGTGTGCTGGGGGTGTTAAGAGATGACGATACAGTTGATCCGGCGCATCACGTACCTGCGGGATCGTCCTGGTCGTCATTTGCGTGGCTTCCTCGCCTCACCAGGTGGTTAATGGCCAACCGTTTCCCTTCAGCAAGATGCCACAGGGCCTGTCACTCAGCTATATGCCTACTGGACGGTGAGGGTCGTCAGACGGCGAGCGGTCTCGACAGCGTGGCACGCACCATCGGGACCATCGTCCTCGCTCTCCAGTTGGTTTGCCAGACGTTGGTCCAGCGACCACGCTGGCCGTCGTGGCACGGCGTCCTGCTGTTGTCGTCGTTTGTGCCACGACGTGGTGAGCAATTCAGGTTGGTGGGTCGCACAGGATCGTCCTCGTCCGTGCGTCGCAGGGCATGTCGCTGCGCCGTAGCTCGTGGGGCGTTAGGACACGAGGTGGGACGAGCCGGCAGCCACGCACCTGGGGACGTCCTCCTCGTGTCGTTGTTGCCCTCTCGCCCTCCTTGTGTTGTCTGCCGGGTTAAGTCGCACGCAGG
>JBBPLT010000924.1:0-10882 GCA_038089955.1 Strobilomyces dryophilus | reverse complement strand
GCGACATCCCTGCACCCCCCCAAACGACAACAACCCACCCGAAGGTCCTCCCGACGGTCCAGGCTCATCCAGAGATGACTCCGACAATGATCCTTACGGTCTGCTGTTCAACCGCTCTGACTCCGACGATGAAGATAACAAGCAGATTCCCTGGGACACACTCGCTCAACTCACGAGTGCTATTAGTAGTCTCACCCACTCCTCTCGTCGGGCCCCCACCGAATCCACACCTCGCACCAAGGTCTGAGAACTGGACCAGTTTGATGGAACTGATCCCCGCAAACTCTGGGTCTTCTTGGTCCAATGCGAACTTAACTTCCAAGACTGCCCAAAGGCATTCAGCTCTGACCGCGCCAAAGTCACCTTCACACAGTTGTACCTGAAGGGCATTGCGCTGGAATGGTTTGAACTGGACCTACTCCAGATGGAAGATCCCACACTCTGTCCTATCTGGATGGACGACTTCAAGGAGTTTGTCGCCGAGCTCAAAACCAACTTCGGCCCACACAACCCCGTCAGTGATGCGGAACATCAGCTCGACCACCTGTCGATAAAGAATGGGCAACGAATCAACAAATACGTTGTGGAGTTTAATAGGATCGCTTCGCAAGTCCGAGGTTATGGAGAGGGTGCCCTCCAGCACCACTTCTATAATGGCCTTCCCGACCACATCAAAGATGAAATCTCCCGTGTCAGAAAACTGCCTACCCTCTCTGAGCTCCGCAACCTCGCCCAAGCTATTGATGCGTGCTACTGGGAGCACAAGTCCGAGATTAGCAGGCAAGCGAAACCTAACCCCCCATCATCCTCAAAGTCGTCCGACAGGCCCTCCACTTCCACGTCAACCTCTGCTTCCAACTCCAGTGGCTCCAAAGACTCAAAAGAGTCCAAGGGGAAAGCCGCCAATACCTCCGCCCCCAAGTCCGACTTAACGTCGAAGCTTGGTAAAGACGGTTGGTTAACTACTGACAAACACAAACGCCGCTTGGACCTCAAGCTCTGCATGTTCTGTGGTCTTGCAGGACATATGGCTAAGGACTGCCCGACGTCTTCTTCATGGGCAGCAAAAGGCCGTGCCGCTACCACAGCGACTCCGGAAACCAAACCAGAAGTTTCCTCAGAAACAAAAAAATAGTCCATGACCTCCAACACTCTGCACAGACTGGAGGTCACGTTGAACCCACTTGTGCACCTAAGGAGATCCGTCTCAACGCATCTGCTCTTTCCGACCCAAAATCCCTTATGCCCACCGTCACTATTGTATCCCATGACATTTCCGCTTTCCCCGTGCTTGTAGACTTAGGATCCTCTGATTGTTTCATAGATAAAGACTTTGTTAATAAACATGACATTCCCTGCTACTCCATCCCTCCGTTGCAACTCCACCTCTTCGATGGAACTTCAAACTCCACGATCACCCAAGCCCTCGACCTTTCTATCTGTTTCCAAACTGGTGATATCACTCTGATGACTCTCTATGTCACTCTGCTGGACGGCTCTAGTTCTCTTGTCCTAGGACACAACTGGCTCACCCGACACAATCCGTTGATTGACTGGGTTTCGAACAGTATCTCATTCCGCTCACTTGAACACTCCATGCCAGCATTCCACCGCCTTTGGAGTCACCTCCTCTGGTTGCACCTCCGCCATCCAAATCACCACACTTTTCCGAACACTCGGCTCTGCCCATCATCATTATCAGTGCCGCTGCTTTTGCTCTGGCCTGTCACCTGGAAGGTTCCGAACAATTCAGTCTCCAACTCCGCCCTAAGGAGAGCGAACTCTGCTCTGCTTCCACCGCCTCTGAGCCTGTCGATCTCTCGGATTCCCCTGGAATACCATGACTTTGCCGATGTTTTTAGCAAGAGCAAAGCTTTGCAGCTCACTCTGCATCGCGAACATGACCTCAAGATTGACTTAGAGGAAGGAACCTCTCCTCCCCTAGGCACCACCTACTCCCTCTCTACATCCAAACTTGGGTTCCTCCAGACATTCCTTGACGAGCACCTCACCAACGGATTCATCCACGCATCCTCCTCCGCTCATGCTGCTCCAGTTCTCTTTGTCCACAAGAAGGACGGTTCCCTCTGCCTTTGCGTCGACTTTTGAGGACTCAACAAGATCACGAAGAAAGACTGCTATCCGTGTTACAATCGCTGCCCCATGATTAGCATCTACAACGGACTTAACGACTTTTTCTTTTCTTTCTTATCTTATCTTTCATCTTATCTAATCTCTTTATCTTATCATCAGGATCAACGGCCGCAGCCTTGCCCTCTGATCTCTGCACCATTGTCACTCACTTCACCTTCATCATTCACCCATGCTTGACGCATCCCTTGACACAGCCTAGCACTGTGCATGCTTCCCTTCCATTCTCCATGCTTCTCTTCTCTTCCATTCTCCCACCGCCACACGGCTGTGGTATGCTTCTCTTCTTCCATTCCCTATCACACATGTTTCACCCTTGATACACGTTTCAGCCACACTCCTGCACCCAGGGCATAGGGTATGGACCCTTATAGACGAAACATATTATGTAAACCTATGTACTCCATGAATATATAAACCCACTGAACGACGACTGGCATCCCCAGTCTAGTTCACTTGGGTATCCTCCTCTCTAAGGCCCCAGCCTAGATTCCAACTCTCTTCCCCCTTCCAAAGAGTATTGGTTGACAAGTGGTAACTCGAGGACTCTAGGTTTTAGGGTTGTATCAGGTCATCTATATGGACGATCTACTTATCTTCTCCCCCGACGAACAAACCCACACTGAGCGCACCAAACACGTCCTCCAACACATGGAGGAACTAGATCTTCACCTCAAACTCGAGAAATGTACTTTTGCCGTCTCAGAAGTCGAGTACCTCGGCCTTGTCATTAAACCCGGCCAACTTGCCATGGATCCGGTGAAGCTCGAGGGAATTTCCTCCTGGCCAACCCCTACTCGCGTTAAAGATGTCCGCTCCTTCCTTGGCTTTGCCAACTATTACCGGTGGTTCATCCCTGACTACTCCACCATCACCTGACCCCTCCTTGACCTCACAAAAAAAGACCACCCCTGGCAATGGACTGAGGTGTGCCAACATTCCTTCAATTCACTCAAATCCCTCTTCATCTCTGAACCCGTCCTCTGTCTCCCCAACACCTCTCGCCTGTGTGCCATAGCCACGGATGCCTCTGCCTATGCCTCAGGAGCCATCCTCCTCCAGACTGATTCCAATGGGGACTGGCATCCTTGTTCCTACCTCTCCCAAGCATTCAACACCGCCGAACGGAACTATGATGTCTTTGACTGCGAACTACTTGCCATTATCTGCGCCCTGAAGGCCTGGTGACATTACCTTCAAGGTTCCCCTGCTCCGGTTCAGGTCTTCACCGACCATAAGAACCTCACCTACTTCTGCCAAGTGTAACACTTAAACTGCTGCCAGGCCCGATGGCTCCTTGACCTCGCTGACTTTGATCTCAAATTGATCCACATCCCTGGTCCTCTCCTTGTCAGCCCAAACTCACTTTCCCGCCGCCCCGACCTTCTCTCCAACAACAAAGACAACATTGAAACCACACTCCTCCCGGACTCCCTCTTTGTCTACGTCATTGACGTCGCCCTTCACAACCATATCTTGTCCATGTCCACTGCTGACCCCCTTGTCCTGCAGACACTCCAAGCCATCCAGGATGACATTCCCCTCACTTTCCGCTCCCATCTTTCTGATTGGCAACACCTTGACGGCATCCTCACCTATAAAGGGTGCGTCTATGTCCCTGCTGACAATTCCCTCCGCCGCTCCCTTGTCGCCCACTGCCATGATCACTCCACTGCTGGTCACCCAGGTTACCTTAAAACCTGCCAACTCATTGCCACTGAATTCTGGTGGCCCAGCCTCGCCTCCTTTGTCTGCTGCTATGTTGAGGGGTGTGCCACCTGCCAACAGAATAAGATGAACACCCACCCCACTGTTCCTCCTCTCACGCCCATTGCTTCCCATGCCTCTCGCCCTTTCCAACAGATCTCCTGCGATCTCATCACTGACCTTCCCTGTTACAGTCACACGAGAGGATGGCCCCATCCTTTCTTTTCCTCCCATCCCCAATTCCCCGACTCTCAACACCTCCTTCCTCGATGATGACCCCATGGAGACCACTAACTCCTCCACACCCACCCCGCCATGCCTAGCACATAGGTTACCAAAGATACCCAGGAAGGATGCTTAGAAACCCTTTGCCCTTCAAAGCACAGCAACCACAGCCAGACTGCACTGGACCTTCTCTTCTTGTATTTCTACTGACTCCATTTCCATCGCTTCCACACAGAGTTCTGGATACACTATTCCATTCCCATGATCCACTTCTTTTGATCCTTTGTCTATTTGTGGCTACGGACACCCACACCCCATCTAGCAGAACCCTCAACCCTGAAGGTTCCCACCCCTTGCCTCACCAGTATATATAGTCGGGTACTTTCTCCCATGTTCCCTAGCTAGTTCTACACATAACCAGTGTAGTAATCTAGTCCCTCTTCCACGCTTCCTCATACGTGTGAGACTGTTCGATCTAGTCGTCGCTATCGGACCCTTGACCCTAGTCCAATCACCACTACTAGGAATTCACTCTTGTTGCTTCATCTATAAGACTCCGCTCTACTTCGAGTGAGCGCTGCTAGGTTACTACACACCCAGCGTAACATTCCCCCATCCTCCGATTTCGATTCTCTTTTGGTCATGGTCGACCATGGCCTTACTAAGGGGGTAATTCTATGCCCCACCAAAAAAACCATCACTGCCGAGGGGATAGCTGCCCTCTTTTTCCATAAAGTCTTCCTCCACTTCGGCCTCTATGACAAAATCATCTCTGACCGTGGTCCCCAATTTGCCTCCACCTTCGCAAAGGAACTTGGAAAGCTCCTCCAATATGACTTATTCCTCTCCACTGCGTATCACCTGCAGACTGATGGAGAAACGGAACGGGTCAACCAAGAAGTCGAAACCTATCTCCGCATCTTCTGCAGCAATTCCCCCTCCACATGGGCTGATTCCATCTCTCACGCCAAATTTGTGCACAACCACTGCCCCCACTCTGTCACCAGCAAGTCACCCTTCTATCTCATGATGGGATATGAACCAAAAGCACTCCCTTCGATCCTCCCTATCTCCGACCTCCCTGCAGTCAAATCCAGCCTCAAAAACCTCCTTGCAGACCACCACCTCTACTAGATGAAAAAAATCCACAGTCACCCTTATCCGCATCATGTCTATCAGCCCCACCATCTCTCCCTCCTCCTCTGAAGTCTCCTTCTTTAGGGATGACATTTCCCTTGTCCCCTCTTTGGTCACCCTGGCCAACGAACCTGAACCAACCTCCCTCGCTACCATCTTGTCCGAATACTTTCTGGCTCCCCCTTTCCCCATCCTCTCAGTTGATCTCCCACTCGCAGCTCACCGCCTTTGTGAGGACACCCTTCACCCCACCAGGGAAAGAGAACTCCTTCAATGCCTCTGCAACCTCCATCTCACCATTCCCATCTCCGCACATCTCGATATGAACTCCCCGCTCTTTGCCCTCTATCAGGCTTTCCTCCAAATCGAACGCCTTACCCCCATCCAGAACTGGGTCCCCACTACCACCCAAGGAGGGATGATCCAAACCCACAACCATATTGTCCACCGAGAGACCATTGAGGCTCTCCTCGTCGCCCTTCATCAGTTGGGAATGACCGAATTCATGGAAGACGTGGACTGCTATATGTGGCAAGTGGCTATCCAACAGCAGGAACCTGTTACAGTCATACGAGAGGATGGCCCCATCCTTTCTTTTCCTCCCATCCCCGATTCCCTGACTCTCAACACCTCCTTCCTCGACGATGACCCCATGGAGACCACTAGCTCCTCCACACCCACCCCGCCACGCCTAGCGCATAGGTTACCAAAGATACCCAGGAAGGATGCTTAGAAACCCTTTGCCCTTCAAAGCGCAGCAACCGCAGCCAGACTACACCGGACCTTCTCTTCTTGTATTTCTACCGACTCCATTTCCATCACTTCCACACGGAGTTCTGGATACGCTATTCCATTCCCATGATCCACTTCTTTTGATCCTTTGTCTATTTGTGACTATGGACACCCACACCCCATCTAGCAGAACCCTCAACCCTGAAGGTTCCCACCCCTTGCCTCACCAGTATATATATAGTCGGGTACTTTCTCCCATATTCCCTAGCTAGTTCTACGCCTCCTAGACCTGGGAGGGCACTCAGCCGACTACGAGCTCCCCAACTGGGCTAGGGACGGCTAGCTCCCTCAGCACATCCTCCCGCTGTTGTATCGTCCATGCACACTATGAAGCCTCTGGACCAGTTCCCTCTGGCGTGCACGGTTGCCACCATGGTCTTCTGCTAGTCGACATGGTTGTCACTAGCACAAGGGTTATCCTTGACTGGGTCAGAGTTGATGCCAGTCTTCTTGTGTTTCCTATACCCGGTACTCATACTTCGTACTTGTACCAGACTAGTTATAATGCATAACCAGTGTAGTAATCTAGTCCCTCTTCCACGCTTCCTCATATGTGTGAGACTGTTCGATCTAGCTGTCGCTATCAGACCCTTGACCCTAGTCCAGTCGCCACTACTAGGAATTCACCCTTGTTGCTTCATCTATAAGACTCTGCTCTACTTCGAGTGAGTGCTGCTAGGTTACTATGCAACTAGCGTAACAGAACCACTCCCTGTACCACCTCGCTTTCCTTTTCCCCAATTGACAGCCCATCACCCTTCACCATCTCAATATGTCCATGCTGGCTGGAGCATTCTGGAAGGCTCTCCTCTCCCATCCCCTCATCCTTCGCCACCTACTTCTCCTGTTGAGGAACCAGTCACCTGCGTCTATAGGAACCCTCCGACTGAGTATGAAGCCACGGTTCGCCACTATGATGATGCTGTCTACCCAGTCCTAATGCCCACTCATCCAGACTTCCTGGACACCTGCCATACATAAATGTCATCGGCTTGGACACTTCCACAGCGACTGCTGCGAACATCACTGCCGCTATTGTCATCTTTGGGTGCCCGGTCACTATCCCTCGACCTGCCCAGTCCTCTACCACCATCACCAGACCCCTCCACCCCCGGTTCCCTCCTCTTCCTCCTCTTCTGGGTCTTCTTCCCAGTCCACCTGACGCACTCACCCATATCGCTCAGCCCGCATCTCTACTGGCGGACGACCTCCCTGAACACGCTCTTCCGGCCTGCACTGGGCCACTGATGACGAAGAAGCCTATGACAATGGGATGTACGATGACGACAACAGTGCTGCATACGACGATGTGGCTTGGTCCAATATCACTGGCTCCCCGGGTCCTTCCTATTCCTCATTTTAATTCCTCGTTGCAACTTCGGACGTACTAAGGGGGTAATGTTACAATTTCTTTACTCTTCCTTCCCACTTCATACTCCGCCAGCACAACCTGGCAACTCGACTTGTTCTTTTCTTCACTCTTGCTTCTTCGGAACCGATGGAATGTTCCAACACATCCCACGACCTTCCATTGTATTAGTAATATGCTGATGCATCCTTTGCTGCGGATGACTCATTCAGACTTCTTCTGACTCATCCGCTTAGTCATACCTCTTTCCTTTTCCTATATAAACCCTTGCTCGCTCGTGTACTTCCTTAAGCTAAACCTCCTCGAGTACCCTCTTGGAATACACCTGCTTGCCTAGGATCCTTGACTCTCTACAAGTCCTTATCCTACTTTGAGTGGATGCTCTCTCGAACCCTCAATCGTGCCACTTCAGGCTGAACCCTTGACTCTTCCCTAAGGAGGCCCCTAGGGAACCATGAACCCTTGATCCTAGAGGATGCCCCCTAGGTCAAACCCTTGTCCTTGACTCCAAACCTTGCTGTTCAAGGCTATGCTCGGCCCTACCCGGACCAAGCGTAACACCCCGCTGGAAGGTCAGAGATAAGGTATGGCTGGACAATCAGAACCTCCGCATCAACTATGCCTCCCAGAAATTAGCCCCTCGTCGTGAAGGACCATTTGAAATCACACAGGTACTATCCCCTGTGGTGTTCTGGCTAAAACTTCCCCCAGGATGGAAGATCCACGATGTCTTCCATGCATCCCTCCTATCTCCCTTCCAAGAAACCGCTGAACATGGCCCGAACTTCCTGAATCCCCTGCCGGATCTTATTGCTGGAGAAGAGGAATATGAAATTGAAGTGATACTCACCCACCGCGGGCCTTGGAATCAGCGACAATACCTTATCTCTTGGAAAGGCTATGCTTCCTTGGAAAACACTTGGGAACCCGAAGGAAACCTATGGCATGCCACAGTGGAACTCCTCAACTATAAAAAGAGACATCCTCATGACTTCCCCACTTTCCGCAGCTAACCATGGCATCGCTTTCTTTATCCCTGTCCACCCTCAAACTTCTCTCTCTCATCACCATCCTCTTTTTGCTGTTTGCCTGGAAACTCTGCCGCGAGGAACGCCCCCATCTTTTTGTTTTCCAAATCAACGGAATACCATTCCAGATCGGGTTCGCTGCTCCAACGGAGATGTCCAACCATATGTGGAAATATGCCGACCCATACACTTCTAATAGTTCCAGCTGGGAAGGAAACCAAGACGGATGGGGAAGCTAACCACTCCCCTATATAAACCCTCCTCCCCCAGCTGATGCCCTCCTGTACCCTAGATAGAAGAATGTCCATTCCCGCACATCTCCCCCTGGTAGCCCTTCCTTTGATAACCATCCACTTACTCTATGCCGCAATCCTCGAATCCCCTACCGTCCTTTTCGCCATCGAACAACTTCCAGCATACACCCAACGCCCCATCTTCGCTCTCCTCATCTGGACCTACCATGCATATGCCACTGTCCGACTTTGACTCCAACAGAATCCTGGGAGTGACCTTGACCTGGAGGCCCCCCTACACGAACTCCGCAGCTTCCTCCTCAACTCCCTCGAGGCCGCAGGATTCCAACAGCTCATCACCACTCTTCCCTACCCCATGGTGGCCCCCATTCTTACCCTGCTCGTTGACGATGTCCTGCATGGGATCAGGGCCCTCTACCTCACATCAGTCGCAGGAGTTGCCTCTACCCCGCCCTGGCACCCCACACCTGCTCCGACGACCCCTTCAGCCCTGTCCTCTCCATCATCCGAAGGACAGACCACCCCGCTGGCCCTGCCTTCAGAAGTTGATACAACAACTAGCACCCAAGTTGCAATGCCACCTAAAGAAATGAATGAAAGACCCATCTCCGGCGCCTATCCCAATTCCCCCTTGCCCCTGACCATCCCCTCCCTTGTTCAATTCCTCACCTCACTGGCACGACCTTCTGAAGGAGGCATCCGAGAATCTGTCATCTTCTCTACCCATCCATGAGTCATTCCTATGATGCGACGCTCCCCCTCTTCATCTCCAACCGATCGACTCCACAGACATACCAGGGCAACTTTGCCACTCACTTCCCTGGGTCCCTGACACCGACAATGCTTCATCTGTCATTCGCACAACCATGTACACCCCAACTGCCCCCGGTTTACCTGCATCATCTGTCACCACTCTGCCCCCGGACATCTTCACTCCTCTTGCCCCGAATATGCATGCCCTGCCTGTGGTGTTCTCACTCCCAGACATTGCCCCATTACCTGTCCTCACCACCCCTGTTCCCAGGCCAGCTCAGTCAGACTCAGGAAGGTTTTGAGCCAGTGGCTCAAGTCTATGAATGGGGTAATGTTACAAATGCTATGCGCCGTTTGGCCATGGAGGAAGAATTGGAGTTCTTCCAATGTGAATACACTCAGTTCCTGGAAGTTCGGTTGTTATAGAAGACTTGGTATATGCCGCCCATTTATTTTTTCCGGTGACTCACTTCTTCTTGTATTACTACTGTGTTCCATTTCACTCTGCTTCCACATGGAACCAATCACCCTTCTGCTTCCACTTCTCCGTTTGCTCCCTTGACTCGTTCCGTAGCCTCTGACTCACTCTGCACAGACATCCATTTACTCCTCTAGGGTATCTCTCCTTTTGGCCCTTGTAGTTCCCACACTCACCAGAATGTATAAATACTCGATGCCCTGTACTCGTAGCCTTAAGCTAGTTCTATGCAATCCAAGCCTAGTTCCTAGCCACCACTTGACCCAGCGACGTCAATGCGAGACCCTCTATAAGTCGTTGTTCCACTTAGACAGAACACTGCTAGGTTCTATGCTACTCGCGTAACAAACGTCACCTCTAAGGCCAGAACCCAGCTCCAGAACCTCTGACAAAACCTACGACAAACCCAGAATGGTTTCTCTGACTACGTTGTAGAGCGCTAGCTCGCTCTATGGTGCTATCCATGTGTTTTCCCATTATCCACATATCATCCTAAGCCCCTAGACCTTGCCCCAAAACTATCCAATTACCCTGAAACTATCCCAGGCCTTGCGCCTTATAAGACTGACATTCTCGGGGCTAAGACCGATGAAGACCGACGTTTTTCCTGCACCCTGAACCACTCTCGGGCCATAGACCAAGAAGACTGACGCTTTTTCCCATGGTCCGGACTATGCATCGGTCCACTCCACAGCTCTCAGGCCACTTTCTTTTACTTCGGTGTAGAGCGCTAGCTTGCTCTACAGTGCTATCCACGCATTCCCCCATCGTCCACACACCATTCCAAGCTCCTAAACCTCACCCCGAGACAATCCAATCGCCCCGAAACCATCCCGGGCCTTACATCTCATAGGACCGACGTTCTCGGAGCTAAGACCGATGAAGACCGACGTTTTTCCCGCGGCCCGAACTACTCTCGGGCCATAGACCGAGAGGACCGACGCTTTTTCCCGCGGTCCGGACTATGCATCAGTCCACTCCACGGCTC
>JBBPLT010000923.1:0-10894 GCA_038089955.1 Strobilomyces dryophilus | reverse complement strand
GTGTATATAAGCCAAGGGGCTTGCACTGGACGTCCTCCAGTCAAGTTCACTTGGGTTTGGACCTCCCTAAGCCTGCCCAGCCTTGATTCCAACACCTCTCTCTCCTCAAGACTCCCTGGTGTTGGTTGACGTTCACATAAGGGGTAGCCTAAGACCTTGAAGGTTTAGGGTTGTATCAGTGGGGGTGGTGATTGTGTGCGAATTCTGCATGGGAGATAGAATCGGCCCACGTGGAAGGGGAATTTCCGCAGAAGATTCGGAGGTAGGTCTCAATTTCTTGATTGACCCGTTCGGTTTCGCCGTCAGTCTGCGGGTGATAGGTGGTGGAAAGGGATAGGTCGTATTGGAGGAGTTTTCCCAGTTCTTTTGCGAAGGCGGAGGCGAATTGGGGACCGTGATCGGAAATGATTTTCTCGTAGAGGCTGAAGCGAAGGAAAACTTTGTGAAAAAAGAGGGCGGCTATCCCTTCGGCGGTGATGGTTTTCTTGGTAGGGCAGAGAATTACCCCCTTAGTAAGGCCGTGGTTGACCACGACCAGCAGAGAGTCAAAGTCGGAGGAGAGGGGGAGATCGGTGATGAGATCACAGGAGATCTGTTGGAAGGGGCGAGTGGTGTAGGAGGCGATGGGCGTGAGGGGAGGAATGGTGGGATGGGTGTTTGCCTTATTTTGTTGGCACGTGGCACACCCCTCAACGTAGCGGCGGACGAAGGAGGCAAGGCCGGGCCACCAGAATTCAGCAGCGACGAGTTGGTGGGTCTTAAGGTACCCCGGGTGACCGGCGGTGGAATGATCGTGGCACCGTTCGACAATAGAACAGCGGAGGGAGTCATCGGCAGGGACGTAAACGCACCCTTTATACGTGAGAACACCGTCAAGGTGTTGCCAGTCGGAGAGGCGGGAGCGAAAGGCGAGGGGAATATCGTCTTGGATGGCCTGAAGCGTTTGCAAGACGAGGGGGTCAGTGGCTGACGAGGAGGAGATATGGTTGCGAAGGGCGACGTCGATGACGCGGACAAAGAGGGAGTCAGGGAGGAGCGTGGTTTCGACGTTGTCTTTGTCGTTGGGGAGGAGATCCGGGCGGTGAGAGAGGGAGTCAGGACCGACGAGGAGGGGACCAGGGACATGGATCAGTTTGAGGTCGAAGTCAGCGAGGTCAAGGAGCCAACGAGCTTGGCGGCGGTTTAAGTGTTGGGCTTGGCAGAAGTAGGTGAGGTTCTTATGGTCGGTGAAGACCTGAACCGGGACGGGGGAGCCTTGGAGGTAATGACGCCAGGCTTTTAGGGCACGGATGATGGCAAGGAGTTCGCAGTCGAAGACATTGTAATTCCGTTCGGCGGCATTGAACGCCTGGGAGAGGTAGGAGCAGGGGTGCCAGTCCCCGTTGGAGTCGGTCTGGAGGAGGATCGTGCCAGATGCATAAGCCGAGGTGTCAGTAGCGATGGCAAATGGGCGAGAGGTATCAGGAAGGCGAAGGACCGGTTCGGAGAGGAAGAGTGATTTCAGGGAGTCAAATGATTGTTGACAGGCAGCAGTCCATTGCCAGGGATGGTCCTTTTTAGTAAGGTCCAGGAGAGGTCGGGCGACGGTGGAATAGTCAGGGATAAATCGCCGATAATAATTGGCGAAACCAAGGAATGAGCGGACGTCTTTGACGCGAGTGGGGGTAGGCCATGAGGAGATGCCTTCAAGTTTTACCGGATCCATGGCGAGTTGTCCGGGTTTGACAATGAGGCCCAAGTATTCGACTTCTGAAGCGGCAAAGGTGCACTTCTCGAGTTTGAGGTGGAGGTCCAATTCCTCCATGCGTTGGAGAACGCGCTTGGTTCGTTCGGTGTGGGTTTGTTCGTCTGGGGAAAAGATGAGGAGGTCATCCATGTAAATGACCAGCCATCCTTCTGCGATCATGTCGCGGAAGGAGTCGTTCATGAACCGCTGGAAAGTGGCGGGGGAATTTGAGAGGCCGAAGAACATGACCATGGGTTCGAAGAGGCCTTTATGCGTAATGAATGCGGCTTTCCATTGGTGTCCGTCTTTGATCCGGACGTTGTTGTAACCCCATCGTACGTCGAACTTAGTGAAAACCTTGGCGTCCTTGAGTTTATCGACGAGGTCGGAGATCAAAGGAAGGGGGTAGGCATCACGGACGGTATGTTCATTGAGGTACCGATAGTCTTGACAGGGACGGAGTTTTCCATCTTTCTTCTTGACGAAGAAGAAAGGGGAGGCTTGGGGCAAGTTGGAGGGTCGGATCTTCCCGGCTTTCAAATTCTCCTCTAGGAAGTCTTCGGTGGCTTGTCGTTCTTCCTGGGAGAGCGGGTAAATCTTTCCTATCTTTGGGGTGAAAGAGTCATCTAGGTTTATCTTGTGGTCGTAAGGCTGGGACGGGGGTAGGTGTTCAGTGGCTTCCTTGGAGAATACTTTGGCGAATTCAGCATATTCCGGGGGAAGAGTGGCTTTGGGTTTGGCCTTCTCGGCTGCAATGGCGAGTTCCGTGGCGGTGGTGAGTTTTCGTACAGCCAGGGGGGACATGAATCGGGTTCCGCAGCGGACTATCCGATTGATGGTTCGGTTATCCAAGGAGTATTGGATATACTTTTCCTCGGTCTCGTAGTCAAGGTAATCCAGGAGTCGCTGGTGGGTGAGGGCGTTCACTTGGACATGGTTCGGGAGAGAGACCGACACGGGTCAGCATAAGACGGAGTCATGTCTCTTGACGTCGGTGGAGTGAAGGAGGTATAGTTCTTTTGATTGATCCGTGGATTCGGGGATAGACAGGGTTTGCTTGGCCCAGTCAATGGAGGGGTTGGCATAGCGCAGCCAGGGGAGTCCGAGGATCACATTTTCACTCCCGCAGTTCATGATGTGGAAGGTAACTTTGTGAGCAAGGCCTTCTACATTGACGAAGAGGGTGGTGGAGAAACGGATGAGTCCTCCTTGGTTCTTGGTCTGGTCCACGTTGTGGACTTGGATCGGGGTGTCGAGGCGGGTTTTCGGGAGTTTGTGTTTGTTTACAAAGTCCCAGTCGATGCAAGAGATGTCTGCCCCGCTGTCTACCAGGGCTTGGGTGTCGACGACTTTCATGGTGTGCGAGGGTTCGATGATCTGGAGGGGAATTTGCATAGATTTCGAACAGGTGTTTACTAGTACAGGGGCACACGTAGCTCTAGGGGATCTTGGCGTCGAGGCAAGTCCCCAGTTTAAAAACCCGAGTTGGCGAGGGAGAAGGAAACGCGGGCCACCTTCTCTTCTTCATCGTCATCGTTGTCTACCTCTTCCAATCTGGGGATCTTCTCTTTTTTGGCTTTTTGTATTTTGGCCTTGGGAGTGGTTTTGGAAGGGGAAGGGTTTCCGGAGAACGTAGGGCAGGCGTTGGAGAGGTGCCCTTTCTGGCAGCAGTGGTAGCAGAGTCTGTTTTTGTAGCAGCGGTCTCGCTCTTCTTGTGTGAGTTTTGGGACTCGAACGGCGTCGACGTCCATAGCGTTGGGATCTCTCTTTTTCTTGGTGGCGGGGCTGGAGAAGTTCTGGTAGATTGGACGGGCCCCTCCTCTCCTCATTCATAGGATTTGTTGGCCTCTTTCATATTGGGTTTGGAAGGCTTGCGCCTTTTTCATCCAGTCCTTGACGGTGGCGAGGTTAGTGTCGAGGCCAGTGATTTTCAAGAGGAGGGGTTCTGGAAGGCCTAAGGAATAATAACTTCGGAGGACGTTTTCGTCCTTGAGGTCGGCGATCGAGGCGTTGTTGACGAAGAGGGAATTATACTCCTGGAGCGTGGGGGAGTAATCCTTGGTCTTGGGGTCGTACTTCATTCGGGTGGTGGCGAGCCAATGGATGGCATCGCTGGTGTGGGTTTCCTTGCGGAAGTGTTTCTCAAGAGCGGTGAGGAAATCTTCGTAGGCACCAAACTTGTACTTCCCCTTCTTGGCGGGGTCTTTGTGGGTTTCCGTGAAGGTTCGTGCTCAGACGAGGGCGGACCTTTCGGTCATGTGAGACAGGACGAAGGAAATTTGCTTGTGGTCATCAAAGTAGGTTGCCTCATTTGTCGAGAGGTAGACTTCGACGGCAGTGAGCCAGTCATCAAATTTCGACGGGGTCCCATCGAATGGAGGGGGTTTGTTCAGCTGCAGTTCAGTGGCTTTCGAAGAAGACATCTTAGGGTTTCGAGGGGGAAGCGCAGGTGGTGGCGGTGGAGGAGGGTAGAAGAGTCGTCCTGTTTGGGCAACTGGGGTATGTGTTACGATCACGCGAGAAGACGGCCCCATCCTTTCTTTCCCTCCTGTCGCTGACTCTCCGACTCTCGTCCCCGACCTCTCCTTTCTTAACCACGACGACGACCCCATGGAGACCTCCAGCTCTTCCACCCCCGCTCCACCATGCCTGGCATGCAAGGCACCTAAGATACCCAAGAAGGACACCTAGAAACCCTTTGCCCCTTTCATACGGAACACCGCAGCAAGGCTGCGCCAGATCCTTCTCTTCTCTTCTCTTCTTGTACTTCTACTGACTCTGTTTCCATCGCTTCCACACGGAGTTCCAGACTTGCCGTTCCATTTCCCATGATCCGCTTCTGTTGATCCTTTTGTTTCCTTTTGGCCACGGACACCCGCACCCCATATAGTAGTACCCTCAACCCTGAGGGTTCCCACCCCTTGCCTCACCAATATATATAAGTCGGGTACTTTCTCCCATGTCCCCTAGCTAGTTCTCCGCATAACCAGCGTAGTAACCTAGTATCCTCTTCCACACAACCTCCTCGCGTGAGACCGTTCGACCTAGTCGACAACTATCGAACCCAAAAGCCTAGTCTAGCCTCCGCTACTAGGAATTCACTCTTGACGCTTCGTCCATAAGACTTCGCTCTACTTCGAGTGAGCGCTGCTAGGATATTACGCAACCAGCGTAACAGTAAGCATTGAGGTAGCTCAAGGATTTCAATTGTATACTTCGAGTTTTTTCCTTCTGCAAAGTGAAATAGAAGGTAGGGCAGTGTTTGTTCCATTATTCCAACATCTCCACTCCTAATCGCTTCATGTAGGTCCATGTAATGCAGTGCATCATGGTTCCACAGGATCACCTGCTGGAAAATCTCGTCTCACTCATTTTCAGGCTGTAAGTCAATTCGTTCAACAGCACTGCTTGATGATAGCTGATTGACTATTTCTGTTGCAAATCTGTGCAACTCTTCTGGCATCTTCTGTCATAGATCAGCAAGATTTTTGGTCCAAGTGATGACCCTCCAGCAATCATGGATCCGGGCCTTGGTGATGTGGAGAATGGCATCATGGAGCTGCTGATGAAATGGCCCACGCATCTGAACAGTATATAGACCCTTCCATTCCAATACCATGAACGCATGCATAAGACCACGACCGGAATTTGTTCCCAGGTACTGTTTGTGCAATGAATTTGCGAAGGCCATCATAAGATGAAACCATCCGAAGACTACAACCAGCCAATCAAGCTGATCGAAAGATGTGTGGTTCTGCACACGATATTTGAAGAGACCACGTAGCCACTCCACCATCAGCTGATCTCCAACCCAGACGATCACATGCTCCAGTCCCGTGCACTTCTTCTCCTCCTCTGTATGTAGATTCAGTTGGTGGAACCACTCCATGATCAACTGATCATTCCCTTCATAGCTCACCTCCTCAATATGGACAGTTCCAAGGATACACCAGAGTGAGTGGATTCTGTGGGTTTGATACGGGAACGTGTAGCCTTGGCCTTTAAGCGATTTGCACTTTTATGCCATTTGGCAATTTGATCTGCAAAACGTCCTACTTCTCTCAACTGCCGTTCTTCTTCATCCATGCTATATTGATTGGCATCTTTGGATGTGAATGTAGTGGTTCTATCCACATCCATCTCATCCTGTTTGCGAGCACGCCAATACTTTTCACTTTCCTCTTGTGTTGCAAAGACCAAATTGGACATTGTAGCACCTCCCAGATCCAAATCAGTCACAGCTTTGGTGATTTCATGATGCAGTAGTGTTCCATTCAAATCCAAAGTTGGATTTGCTGTGCAAGTAGTCTGCTTGTGAATGACACCAGCCAATTCCTAGATGCAAAAATTAGAATAATCAATGAATTATATATCACATGTGCATTATACATATGCTGCTCAGTGATGAATTGTGGCCCATGAGGGAGTTTTTCGACTGGTGGGCAGGGCAAAAATATGTCATGGCCATTGTATGGATATGTTCGAAAGTTGAATTCAGGAGAATTGATGAGGTACAGTAGCACACGATGAATATCGCGTGCACGCTGTGCAGCTGCACTCTCTGTTTCCAACTGGAATATGTCATGTATTGTAATGGAGTGCCTTCGACCCTCCTCACGAGTGTCCTGCAAGGCTCAGTTGCATAGCGGGTGTTCCAGTGAGGCATTTGGCTGAAAGAACACAGTAGCTGCTGTTCCGGAATCAAAGTGGTGCTGCTTGTCAACCTGCTGTGAAAAGGTGCAGAAAGGTATATTCATGTTGTCATGTGAAATGACAAAAGGCATTGATAGTACTTGCAGGCGCACTTTTTCTAGTGCATTGGTTGACATGGTAGCAAGTGCTCGCATTGACCACTTGTGTGACATTGTTAGCCCAAACGCATGAAGGAGATCAAGGGATTTTGCTGATATCTCTTGTGCACAGAGAAATGTTGTCAGGAATTTTGGCCATCAATTGTTATGGTGTGATCGTGCATACATCAATTGGAAGATCATGGAGAGTACTAGTCAGCTATCAGTTCATCATGCCAATGGAATGATGGCTAAACAACATGAACAAGATCTGATGACTTTTTCGTACGTTTTCGAGCTTGGTCCCTTGTCTGACAAAGCTTCTGAAGCAGAGCCCAGAGTTTCAGTGTGCTGCCAAGCACAGGACTACTCAGTTTCAAAACCATATCCTCGATAAGAAACCAAGTGAGTCCACTGTCTGAGACTTCATCCGATGGACATGTTGCTAACTCTTGAATGTCTTGCAGCTCCGTCTCGATGAGTTCCATGACGCATGAAAATGCTGTTGGAATGCGCAAGCATGCACGGCGCCGATCACATACTAACGCACTACCCGACCATACCATGTGGTACCGGACACCATCCCATATGACACACATTCAGCCGATAAATTTTCTTTGATACGCGCTTTCTCGGATACGATACATTCTACCGTCCCTATTTTTCTTTCTAGTTCCTTCTTATAGTTAGTTTGTGTCCGCGCATACTTAAATGCACCATTTTCGTAGCTGCCACCTCAGTCCATTTGCCCCGCATACGACTGAGTGTCCGTCATAGCCTTTTAACAGGTTATGAGCCCTGGCCCTTCATCTCACAGACCGAGTACTCTGCTTACCGAAATGTTGACCACTGTTCCTGTTACCACTGACCTACTCCCCAACAACGTGCCCAAGCTCCATGTCAAGGGCACGAACTGGGCGATCTTTGCCTTCCGTTTTCAGACTGCTGTCGAGGCCAAGGACCTGTGGGGCCATTTTGATGGGACCGCCGCTAAGCCGACATTTACCCCACCCCTGACTGCTGACGAAGCTGAGCTACAAATCAAATGGCGTAAAAACGAGGGTATCTTGAAGCATCTCCTTACCCAACATATCCCTGACTCGACTGCGTTGAAACTCCGGAAGCTAGCCACTGTAAAGGAGATGTGGAAAGAAATCGAGCGCGAGTATACAGAAAAGGGGGCTTACGCACAAACAGACCTGCGCACCCAATTCCTCGAGTCCCAGATGCCGAAAGGAGGCGACGTGCGCCAGTTCCTGGATGATCTGCAGACCAAACGAGAGGAGCTCGCATCAGTAGGAGTGGATGTCAACGAGAAGGATTACCATTCAACGATCATCAGATCCCTTCCCCCACACCTTGCCAACTTTGCATCGACCCAGCTCGCTGTCGCTTGCTTGTATGCTCCGTCAAAGACGATCGAACCCGACATCCTAATCTCACTTATCAGTGAAGAGGCAGAACGGCAAAGGACAAAACATACCAGCAGGAGCGACGCAAATGACCGCGATGAGGCAATGGCTGTGACGTCGTCTACAAGGTCGCATGGATGCGGTCGAGGTTGAGGTCATGGATCCTCCCGTGGAACCCAGTCGAAGCAGCTGTGCTGGAACTGCGGCTCAGATCAGCACCTAGCTGCAAAGTGTGACAAACCGCCAAAGGATGGCGAAAAGAAAACTCACTCGGATGGTGCCCATGCTGCAATGGACGATGCTGACTCCGAGGATGGAGTATTTGGGGTCATCGAGGATGAGGACAACCTACCTGACCTGATGTCAACGGGATTGGATAGCGACGATGAAGACACACCTGGCAGAGCACAGGAAGTCTCTAATGAGGACGACGACGATTGGTTCTCAGTTACTGGCGATGACAGTCCATGGGGCTGTGGATGGGATGACGAAGAGGATCGGGTGCATGAAGCTGAAGACACGACGTCTAGCAGCTGTGCTGGCCCTTCATACACCGCCGAGAACGACCTAGAGAACACTGCCATGGAGGTTAGCAATCGTCAGACTGATATGTGCTGCGTCGAGCTATACGACTCAGGCACCACTCGTCACATCACCCCAGATCATGACCATATGCTGAATGTCCAGCAAATCCCGCTGAAGTCCTTCACCGCTGCAAACCAACAAAAGTTCAGCGCTACAGGTGTGGGCGATCTGATCATCAAGATCCCAAACGGGGTGGAGATCTCGAAACTGCGTCTAACCGAGGTGCTGTACTCACCTGAGGTGGGGTACACGCTCGTGTCGATTGGTCGTTTAGATGAGCTCGGGCTCTCAACGACGTTTGCAGGTGGCTACTGCACGATTCGCGACGCTGATGGAGAAACAATTGGGTGCATACTGTTACAATCTCTTCTGAAGAGCAAGCCTTCTTCCGGCAGGAGTTCGCACGGTTCCTCGATAATCGGCCCCTTTAGACGTCCGCAGTATGTGTCGCCTGTTTCTTCTTCTTCTTCCACGACATGCCTTCCGCAGTTGCCTCGTTCACCTTGTACTAATACCGAGTTCCGTTTCCGATCCTTCTAACCGGAACCCGTCGCACTTCCACATCCATTCCTTTTCTCCTTCCGTATCTTCGACATGGACGTCCGTTTACTCCTCTAGGGTATCTCTCCTTTTGGCCCTCGCAGTTCCCATCCCCATCCAGAACGTATAAATACCCGACGACCTGTATTAGTAGCTCTAAGCTAGTTCTATGCAATCCCAGCATAGTTCTTAGCCACCGCCCGTCCAGGACTGACGCGCGAGATCTCTGCAAGTCTTCGTTCCACTTTTGACGGAACGCTGCTAAGTTCTACGCGCTCGCGTAACAAAAGAACTAGCTTACTTTCCTCCCCTCCACACCGGAGTAGGGAGAACGCTACCAACACAACATTCCCTCCAGGTTTAGGGCAGACTCCTCCGACGAAGAACCGCAACCACCCGGACTCTTCTCCCTCCCCCCAGAAATCCCCTCCGAACAACCCCGAAGAATCGCCGGATCCTCCAGAACCCCTTCCTCCCCCTTTCCCCCGCTCACTCGACAAATTGTACGGAGTACCCGCCTAGCCGGAACTATCGCAGCTGCAGAAAGAGAACCCTCGCCCACCCCAAGCGAACCTAGAGAGAGGAGATTGCTCGAAGAAGGACCAGTCTCTCCCCCACCTCTCAACATAGAAATCGTCGATCCTAGAACTGACCAGGATCCACACCCAGAAACACCGCTTAAATCCGCATCTATGGCAGACATGGAAGAAGGCAAAGCTCGAGAAATGAAGGCGGGACTTCCGGACAGTTTTTCCGGAGAACCTCAGGACGCTCGATGGTGGAGCAACGCAATGAAGGCGTACTTCGTGATTAACGAAAACGTCCACTCCCCCGAGCAACAACGACTCATCTTCCTTAACAAAATGACCAAAGGACGAGGAAGGTATTATGCCGAACCTATCCTAGAGAAACTCCTGGATCCGATCATCGAAGAAAAGGACAAACCTTCCCTTGGAGAAATTATTAGAGATTTCCTAAAAACCTTCACTCCCCATGACGAAAACGCAGCCGCTAGAGGAAAACTTGCTCGACTCGCCCAGAACCTCAGAGACAAAGAGAACGGTTTCTCAGACTACGTAACCAAGTTCCAACTCTTCGCTGCGAAATCCAAAATAACAGACCCCATCACCCTCATCGATCGATTCAATGAAGGACTGGACCCCAAACTCGTAGCAATGATCATCTCCATGGAAACACCACCCACCACGCTCTCTGAATGGATCGAGAAAGCAAGCCAGTTCCACGCCCAGAAAACCCGTTTAGAATGGTATAGAAGAGGAAAATCCGTTGGACACCTTCTTCCCCGGGACACCCGCCCTCATTGCGACCCAAATGCAATGGATGTAGACGTGGTACGACTTACCCCTGTCGAAAGAGCTCGACATATCCGCGACAATCTTTGCTTCATCTGTCACAAAAAGGGGTGCTCGACCAGGAATCATCCACGACAAGGCCCTCCGAAGAAGAGAGTCGAAGGACAATCTTCACAAAAGTACCGACCTCCTCATGCAGGACCGTCTAACGTAACTATTCGACGAGTAAAACCGACCGAAGTAGAACAATACATCTCCGCCTTAGGAAAAAAGAAGGGAGTCACTCAACAAGACGCCCTCAAGGTACTAAAGACATGCTACGAGGACGAAGAAGATTCCTGGGTAGCCGAAGAAAGGGAGTCTTCTCCAAATGAAGCAAACAAAGAACCCATGGAGGTTCGAGCGGTCCAAATCGAGAACGAAGAGGGTTTTTGAAAGGGGGATGTGAGTCGACGTCATCTCCCCCTCAAGTTACGATAGCTCCTGTATTTGTATCAAACAACAAGGCAACGTCAATAAGAATCCCCA
>JBBPLT010000922.1:0-10918 GCA_038089955.1 Strobilomyces dryophilus | reverse complement strand
CCATGACTGTCGCCCAAGGAGTACTGGAAACTCGACTTGGGGTGCTCAAAGCAGTCGGGATCGACAGAAAAGACGTGTGCTACAGCTTTGGAAGATGTGGCACCAGTTTCAGGATATTCAACGATCACGTTCGGCTTGTGGATGACAATCTGGTCCACTGTCAGCTTGGAATTGATCTTATGAAGGGATTGGTTGATTTCAGCCTGCGAGAAGGGGCGGGATGGTGGTGGGAGATAGCGTGATGCGATGACTGCAGGAGATGGGCCAAAAGAAGGAGGGATGGAAGGAGTGGATGAACGAGAGGATAGCCGCGAGGACGAACGAGAGGATGGGGAGATCAATTCGAGATCAGCCGCCGTGAGCCCAACTCCCTCAAGGAGTTCCTGTGCCCATTCCAAGACGGCGAACTGGCGCTGGGTGAGGTCCATGAGGACGAGTGGCCTGAAAAGAAAGGACATTGGCCATACCTTTTTACCGGGTGCTGCGAGTTGACGTTGAGCACATCGTGTCGTCGATGGCACAGCTCGCCTACCTAAAATGGAATTTCTCACGCGGACATTGAAAAACGCATCACAGCCAGCCGCTCACCTTTCCCTTCAACTCCCACGTCCTCACCATCGATGCTCCTGCGCTGCAGCTTACACGTAGGCAAACGACATTTTAGTTGTTGAGGGGCACGGTACGGACATGCATGAGGTAAAGTACACTACATTTGTTGCCCAAAAACGTCGCTGACCGCCTTTCTTTCGTAGCGTGGCCAATCACGTCGGTGTCCTCACCTCGCCAATCACTCCACCCGCCTTGCTTTTGGACTGCCCCCATGCCTCATGTACCTTTTTCCTTACACGGGACTGCGCTGAACCAGCATTGACATCATCCGGCAACGGTCTCAGCTTGTCGCTGCTTTCGACAAGCAATCATTGTACATCCTGGTGCTACCACTCCACCTACCTTTTCTGATGATATCGCTATAGCAAATCTATTTACCATCAGGCATGGGGCATAGCTTGTCGCCCTCAACTGGGGAGCGAGACCATTCGCTGTTAGCGCATTGAGTCCGAGCAGAGGCTTCACGAAGAACTTCACAACGGCTACCACCGGCTTAAGGACGCACTGCCCGTCTCCAACCAGAAGTGGAGCAAGGTTTCGCTCCTCGGTCACGCCACGACCCACGCCAAGTATCTCGAGGCAACCGCTTAGCAACTTCAGATGAGGTTCCAACAAGCCGAGAATGAGGTTCAGCCACTCCGCACGTGAGCTCTTCCCCACTTCACATCAACGCCCTTCGCTCAACATTACTGCAGCATTAGTAAGGCACTGATGCTTGGCACTGCTGAGCAAAGACATGCTGCTGCTGCAGTTGCAGTGGTATCATAACAGTCGCAGTCAAACTTTTGATTGTTGACTTGTTGCCCCTCAAAATGTGCCGCATTGTTGCTTACATTATCTTTCACGGACTATTGTTGCAGAGATGACTCACACCTCCTTCCTGGTCGCTTCTCCAGCATTTGGTTCTCGATCTCATGTCCTCTGTCACCTTCCTGTCTCGGTCCAGATCTGACCATCCGTGCTTGTAGGCAAATGACCCATTAGTTGGGGTTACGTGTCTCATGCGAGCCGATACACTGGCATCATTCTCGACCCCCTTCCACATCTTCTACCATGGCCGGTTTAGTTAGCTGTCAGCACATACTTGAGGAGCACCGCACGGCCCCACATGCATTGTTTATTACACCTGATTTATACACATCCCTCCATTCCCTGAATGTAGGCGACTGATAGCCGCTTACTCCATGCCCTCATCGCCGTCCAGACTTTCGGCGAGGCATTGACATGCCTCCTACCCTGTTTCGTTACCGCGCTCATTGAACTCCATGTCCTTATGAGTGCAAACGCTCACCGTTGCCCTCGCGAGCCCAGCTGCTCCCTGGTTGCCAGTCACATCCCCTTCCCGCCGTCATCGATGACAATGCCAGGCCCACACCCACTCCCTCGTCTCGTGACGACAATGGCGACGTGGCGCCCTTGCTGTGTCCTCTCCCTCGTCTTGCGATAATGACCACATGCGCTCACACTCACCCACTCCCTCGTCTCGTGACGACAACGGCAATGTAGCGCCCTCGCCATGTCCTCTCCCTCATCTTGCGATAATGACCACATGCGCTCGCACTCACCCTCTTCCTCATCTCGTGACGACAACGCCCTCACTCTCATCTCGTGTCAGTGATGTGACGTCCCGTTCCAACAACAACCAGTGCGTACCCCAACTCCCTTTTTTTTCTCTTTGGTTAAACAACCATCTGCTCAGCCCACCTCGGCCAGGCAAGATCCATTCTACGGCCACGAGCAGCCCTCTCACCTGTTCGCGTGTCCAGAGTACCCCACATCTTCGTCAACCTCCACGGTCAAGCTCCTGCACTTCATGCCTATGCAGTCCACAGGACGACACTCCAATATTCCGTCACTTTTGCTGCCCTTGTCCTCCTCCAGCGACTCAAGGCCCATTTCCCGACTGCTCAGGGATCCTCAGGTCACCATTTATTCATCTCCGTGACCATGCTTATGTCGAAGGTCGTCTGCAACAATACCTATTCGAACAAGTCGTGGTCCATCGTTGCGCAGAGTATGTTCCAGCTGCGCGAGATCAACCAGATGGAGAGGGAAATGTACCATTATCTCGAATGGGAGCTCAATGTTGACCCCGTGACCTTCAAGGAATCCGAGACGATCATGAAGATTTTGTCGGTCCTCATCCCACGACGACACCCACCCTATGCTCACGTCCAATGATCCCTTCTCCCTATCTCGCCCTGTCCACACCCGCACCCCTGCCCTCTCTGTATCATGACAACGACAACAATGTCACATCATGCCCTTTTCCTCGTCTCGCGACGACGCTGATACCCCTTCACCCCAACGATGACGGTGATGTCGAGCCTGTGTCCCTGCCCAGGACACCCATGCAGTACTACCTACTGTTCGATCTCTCCAGTCTTTGTTCTCGTGTCTGTTGAACGTGCATCATATTCATTGTCTCTACAATGGTCTATTCCTGGGCACAGTAAGTGTTACCTGAAACCTTGATCACCAAGTAATGAACATAGTCAACAGAAACACTACTACAGTCATCGAAGAGCAAGGGGTGTAGTGGTGTAGAGAGGGAAGATAAAGGTGGGTTGTTCGTTGAACTAGTGAGCAGCAGCGAGGTTCTATATATATTGGTTGAGGAATATTTTAACCGAGAGGTGACTGGAGTCTGATGTGACTCGGATCATCTCAGGCGCAGTATTTTCCAATCTCCGCTCCCGGAGTTTTCGCTTAGTGCTGTCATAATGTGCCGTAATAGTAATAGGGCACTCAACACTCGATGGTCGGGTTAGTGCCACCCTTCATCAGTGAACCGAAATTCGGCTAACCGATGTGCAGAGAACGAGGTGGTCATTCAAATATGGTAAATTTCTCGCTTAGCTTCTGGCTCAGCCAATCGCTGCTCATGAAAGTGTCACGGACACGTTTCGTTACAATGACTGCTCCACTGATGTTCAATCGGAGCACCGCCCACCGTTCTCTATCGCCAGGGTCAGAAATCAGCCAAGGTATCAGCTTTGGGACCTGTGGGATAGCCTTAGCAATCTGTATTGGATCGGCCCGGGTGCCACTGGGACTCTGGTGCCGCGCCGCATTTCAGGACCAGCTTAGGCGGTGGCCGGATGTCATTGTGCCTCTCAAAAAAAAAAAAAAAAAAGAAAGAAAGAAAGAAAGAAAAAGAAATCAGGCGCCTGCGTCATGTTCGTCGTCAGCTCATTCTAGGCATGGTCGGCCGCAAGGCATTGACGCGATTCGACAACGCGAAGGGGGTGGTGCATGCCATCCCGCGATGCACTTCTCGGCGGCTTAATGGAGTCCCCGTCTGCGATCACCACTGGCGTTTTCAGGTTCATTTGATCACAAACGTACCTCACCAAGATCACGACATTTTCGCCCATGGGGCGTCGTCATCCTTGAAGCTCGGGGTATCTGATAGGTCTTGGGAAGTTGACGGAATCTCAGGAATCTCGGCAGGTCGCACGGATCGTGGATGCTGGAGGTAATACAAGCTGTATCTCACAGTTTCAAGCAGGGCTTCTGTCTGCACGGCTTGTCGTGGATGCCAGGAGCACAAATCACACGTTACAGGACATCTTGCAGTCTGGTGCTCCTCTTGACAGTCACCATGCTCTCTTCGCTGAACTTTTGACATTAAATCTCGCACATCGTCCATCAGGAAGATCTGTGAAGGTGAGGACGAGAATTCAGACTTTTTTTATTGTTTATCAAAGGATTTGATGCCTGTCATCTTTCTGGGTGGTCCTGCGCATGGCCCGCTCAGTGATCTTGCCGATCTCCTCAGACACGCCTTCCTTGAACCTGGTACTAAAGAACCGAATCCATATGAAGCGATGAAGTCACTACGCGATCCCAAGGTCGGCGACATTCTCAAATACCACTCCCGTTATGATCTATGTTACACCCTGCCAAAGATTACGCGTCGAGGACTATTTTGTTCCGCTCCTCCCAAACCACTTGGAGACGAACTTGAGCTGACAGACTGGATGTTGAAGCCAGCCTCTCACTTTCGAATCAGTCAGTATCATGTCGACTAAAAGGAGGCACCACAAAGAGAGAGCAGCAACTGTCTGAAATAGACGATAGCTCAGAAATAGGAGGCTGATAGGCTAGTGAATGCGCCAGCGTCGTCACCTGATGTGTCTATATATTATGTATTCATCGATGGGCCATGAAAAGACACTAGACGAGAAACGGGTGAGTCGGGGAGGTAGAGGCGATGGAGGTGCAGTGTTGATCTGCTTGGTCGACTAGAATGGCACATGAGGCATGCGGCAGATTGAGGGGGGCTGCTCGGCATGTGCTGTCGACTTGGTCCTCAGCCTGCGCCATTCGTTGTGTGTGCTTGAACCCAACATGAGACAAACGTCGCCTTCTGCTCGTGACAGTCATGCTGATCGGAAGCCTCAACATCCATGTGGAACGCGACAAACTGTTACATGACACATGGCTAGACATACAAGTCCGTGTTGCGTATCGGTGTCAGCACTCTATCATGGTCGTGTTCGAGTGCGCGAGCAGTGTTCCAGTGTGTTCTGTATAACAATGCTGTGCACGGGCGATGTATCACGGTGGATGGCAGCGAGAAAAGGGTGAGCAAGGAGTGTCAGCTTGCTGTTGTATTCTCTATGATAGACTCTATGGTACAAACGGACTCGGACATTTCCAGCTTAGCTAATCGTGTAGATAAAGCTTTCGCATTGTCAAGTCTCCACCTCAGTCACTGACACATATCAGTACTGAGGTGAGATCTCTTCATTCATACCATATATTGTCCTTACACATGTACAGTGTACTTCTACAGGTCAATATACTAGTCACTGATGTGTATCAGTACTAAGTGTACTTCTACAGGTTATGAGCCTTCTCACACTCTGATCGAGATACCTCAAATGTTATGCTGGTGCATAGAACCTAGCAGTGTTCCATCTCAAGTGGAACAAAGACTTGTTATAGTGAGGGTCTTGTGAGAGCTCAAACCCTTGAGTCAAGCGGTGGCTAGGAACTAGCGTGATATTGTGTAGAACTAGCTTAGGGCTACAAATACAAGGCGTCGAGTATTTATAGGTTCTGGATGGGGTGGGAACTACGAGGGCCAAAAGGAGAGGTACCCTAGGGGAGTAAATGGACGTCTGTGTGGAACGAGTCAAGTACTGCAGATCGAGTCAGGAAAACAAAAGGGGAATGGAAGATGGAAGTGTGATGGGTTCTGGGAGAAGGTTAAGGAAATGGAACACAGTGGTAATACAAGAAATGGGGAGTCATGATAATAAAATGGTGGCATATACCGAAATGTCTAAAGGGGCCAATTATCGAGGAACCGCACATACTCTTGTCGGAAGAAGGCCATCTCCTCTTCGGTGATTGTAACATCAAATGCGCATATACTCACTGAAATGGCTAGTACCATGTCAGAAGACACCAAGCTGCCTAAGCTTGACGTGCGCAGCAAGGAGTGGACTACTTGGAAGGTCCAACTCCAGATTATCATAAATGGCTGTGGCCTTGCTGGATTTCTCGATGGCTCTATGGTGAAGCCTGTGGATCCAGCAGCTGGGAGATCAGCTGGGTGGACTCCAACGATGCACTCTGAAACTAAAGAGGTCGAGGATTACAACAAAAATCTGGTGACTTGGCTCAAGAAGGATGCAAAGGTCCAACACATCATTGCTAGTGCACTGCCCAACACACTCTTCATCCTTCTCATCAATAAATATACTGCCCAAGAGTGTTATGCAATGCTCTGTGCTAAGTTTGAGTAGCAGTCTATTGTGGTTGGTGCAGAACTCTGACGTCAACTAGGTGAAGTCAAACTTGCAGAAGGAGGGATGCACGTGTGCATATAGACAAGATTGTCAAATTGTGTGAGAAGCTTGCATCAATCAGACAGCCTGTATCCGATGAGGATTTGTTTAACATCATATATGCATTGCTTCCCTATTCCTACAACCCTGGCTTGGCTTCCCTTTCCTCGATAATGTGACTACAACAATGTTTCATCACTTCTGACAATCTCATGGACATTGTTATTGAGGAATATGACCGGCTCACCTTGCAAGACAAAGGCAAGTCAAAGGGCAAAACATCATCTGAGGATGCAGCATTTGGAGTGGACTCATCCAAAAAGGACAAGCAAAAAGCATGGTTTCCTGGTACTTGCCATAACTGTGGTTGGCGGGGTCACAAAAGCAGAGATTGCTGGGAAGAGGGCAGTGGGAAAGCAGGACAAGCCCACAAAGGCTGGAAATCTTGCGGCAAAAAGTCCTCCAACTCCAAGGATTCTAAGAATAGTAAGGGAGGATCTGCACATGCTGCATGCCCTGGTAAACCAGATCAACAACCTGATTGTGCTTGGTTGGCGTCACCCACTATGGATTCTCCTGGTGCCTTCTCTGCCAGTGTCCCCGGTGCTGTTATACCTGAACTGTACGATAGTGGTGCCTCTCAGCACCTTTCCCCTATCCATGACAGATTCCTAAATTTCATCTGCATCCCACCTAAACTGATCTGCGGTGCTGATAATGGGACTTTCCATGCTACTGGGAAGGGGGATCTTCCCATTTTCCTATCAAACAGGGACTCTACTACACGTGTCATTCTCAAGGATGTGTTGTATGCACCTTGCATGTGTTATGATTTCTCTCTCTTTCTTCTTTCACTTCATACTCCGCCAGCACAACCCGGTGACTCGACTTGTTCTTTTCTTAGTTCTCGCTTCTTCGGAACTGATGGAACATTCCAACACATTCCACAACCTTCCATTGTATTAGTAATACGCTGACACGTCCTTTGCTGCGGATGACTCATTCAGGCTTCTTCTGACTCATCCGCTTAGTCATACCTTTTTCCTTTCTCTATATAAACCCCCGCTCGCTTATGTATTTCCCTTAAGCTAAACCTCCTCGAGTACACTCTTGGAATACACCTGCTTGTCATGGAACCCTTGACTCTTTAAGTCCTCATCCTACTTTGAGTGGACGCTCACTCGAACCCTCACTCATGCCATCCCAGGCCGAACCCTTGACCCTTCCCTGAGGAAGCCCTTGGGAACCACGAACCCTTGACCCTAGAGGACACCCCCTGAGTCAAACCCCTTGTCCTTCGACTCTAACCTTTGCCATTCGAGGCTATGCTTGGCCCTACCTGGACCAAGCGTAACAGCATGCGGGTCACCCTTGTGTCCATCAGTCACTTAGCAGCAGCTGGTTATTGCACAGTCTTCGATGGCAAAACTTGCCAAATTTTCAGTTCGGATGGACTCCTGTTGGGGCATGTCAGTGTATTCAATGGGCTGTACAAGACTCAGGGGGAGACTGCTGCTGCTGTGAAGGGTGAAGAAACTCTTACCTTAGAGGATCTTCATACTCACCTTTCCCATATTGGTGTTACAACAATCCATGACATACTTGTGAAGGGCATGGTTACAGGTGTTTGTTTGGACCCGAACCATAGCTCCATGGGGCAGTGTGCCTCTTGTGAGTATGGCAAGGCAATTCAAAAGCCTATCGGATCTGTTCATGAACCAAACAGACATGCAAAAATTGGCGATGAAGTGCATACTGACATTTGGGGCCCATTTCCTGTGCAAACACCTGGCAAACACTTGTACTACTGCTCGTTCACTGATGATCATACCCATTACACACGCATCAGCCTGCTCCATGCGAAATCAGAGACCTTTTCAGCATATCTGGACTTCGAGTCTTGGTTGAAAACTCAACACGGAGTGGTGATCAAGTGTTTGTGATCTGATTGTGGTGGCGAGTACCTATTGTCCAACTTCTCACATTATCTGCAATGTCATGGGACCAAACAAAAACTCACCATGCATGACACCCCCCAACACAATGGTGTTGCTGAATGTTACAGTCATACAAGAGGATGCCCCCATCATTTCTTTTCCTCCCATCCTCGACACTCCCACTCTCATCTCCGACAATGACCCCATGGAGACCTCTAGCTCCACAGTACCCGCCCTACTATGCCTGGCATGCAGGTTACCAAAGATACCCAAAAGGGATGCCTAGAGACCCTTTACCCTTCCATACACAGCATCTGCAGTTCATCCAAATGTGCAGCACTCGCAGCCCACCATCCCAGACTTCTACTTCTTCTGTACTTCTACCGATCTCCACTTCCATCACTTCCTTTAAACCTTTATCTCCTTTTGGACACAGACACCCACACCCCAGTTAGTAGAACCCTCAACCCTGAAGGTTCCCACCCCTTGCCATCTTCCAGTATATAAGTCAGGTACTTTCTCCCATGTTCCCTAGCTAGTTCTACGCCTACCAAGCCTAGTAATCTAGTCTACCTTCCATGCTACACGTGAGACCGTTCAACTTAGCTGATGCTATCGAATCCTTGACCCTAGCCTTTACCAAAGGTTATTAGAGAGCTCATCTCATTATCCAAGTTGGCAGAATGTACTTGGCTTCGTCTATAAGACTTCGCTCTACTTTGAGTGAGCACTGCTAGGTTACTATGCAACCAGCGTAACACACAAGAATGCACACACCAAGGGCGTGGACCAGTATAGTCCCCCCACTGTAAAACGGCAATCCTTCTTGGGGAGGACAGCAGGTGTGGGTCTGTAGGTGCAATATGCTCGACCCAAAAGGGGGCCTGAGATGTTTGCTGAAGTCTGAGAAGCCCTAGGATGGACCAACGCTTGGACCGAAGGCACGGGAAAGCAGAGTCTGAAAAGTCCAAAGTGTGGTCAAGGATGGTGAGGTTGAGGAGAGGCTGAGAATGAAGGGAGATGGGTTTTCAGGCGATAGGAAGGGTTTTTGGACAGTCTGATAGGTAGGAAACAGATGGTAGAAGGTAAGGTCAGAGGAGATAGGGAGATACATGTGTAAATACACTAAAAGACCTTAAGTAGGCCCGAGAATGCTGGGGCTTGTAAACTAAGGTGTAGGACGCTGTCAGGTACAGGGGAATGCCTAAATAGAGTGGGCTGAAGTAAAAGAGAGTGGCCCAAGAGCCATGGAGTGGACCGATGCATAGTCTGGACTGTGGGAAAAAGTGTCAGTTCTCTCAGTCTATGGCCCGAGAGTGGTTTGGGCAGTGGGAAAAATGTTGGTCTTTGTTGGTCTTAGCTCCGAGAACATCGGTCCTATGAGATGTAAGGCCCAGGAAGGTTTTGGAGTGATTGGATTGTCTTGGGGTGAGGTCTAGGAGCCTGGGATGGTGTGTGGATGATGGAAGAATGCATGGATAGCACTGTAGAGTGAGCTAGTGCTCTACACCACCTTTTCTCATACACAGCAAGCCATCTTGCTTGTGGAACAAATCAGCATTCTGGTGACCTGTGAGACTGTCCAGCATTTGGACCATGTGGCTCGACTGGTCCGAGGGCATCCCAATGGGCAAGCATTGCAAGACGACACCAACATCTGAAGAACTTGCCCAACACACATCCATCCTGGAGATGGATGATGAGGAAGTGGACGTTTGGGATTCTCAAGTAGACCCCAATGAGTTCTTTGGGGTATACTACAATGAAGGGATGGACATTGAGGGTGTTGCTGCCAACATTTGGTCAGTCTGTTATGCTTTTTCTGCTCATTTGGGGTCCACTGAGCACTATCCGCCACAGACAGCAAGCATGTCAAATAGTGTTCCCAATGTAGTAGATAGCATGGACTATAAATCTACTACCGCACCACTGTTCTCAATGTGTGATAAGTGCAAGAGATCACAACAGTCCAGGAAGGGCAAGGAAATAGCCCATGACCATAATGGCATGCCACCACCTGATATGTGGTTACTCAACTCGGGAGCATCCTCCCACTTCACTTACGAACTCTCCGATTTCGTGGAGTACATGCTGTTCACTATGGCACAGTACACACAAACCGCCAATGACAAGGCACCCGTTGTCTTGCTCAGATAGATTGAGATGGGAAACTCAACAATTCAGATCTACCTGACCATGGTTGGCGGACTAACTAGGTCGGCTCAATTGCGTGGGCATTCTTCCTGATGTCACTCAAATATGAGATCTAATGGGTGATATCTAGTGTTATGCTCCTTTCAGGAACTAGGGATAAGTTGGTTAGCTTGAAGGAAAGCTGTCAGTGCGTTAGTCCGATGAAATAGGGGTAAAAACGCGAAGCTGATTTGCAAGGGAGTTTCCTGGGAAAGGTGCTCTGCTTCTTGTATGACAAATGGGTATAGATAACCTCTTATATTGTGCAAAATATCAGAAGAAAGGACTTGGATCTGGGTTGGGAATAGACAATCTACTTCCCAGTATCAAGCTCAAGGTTGTACAAACTGTAGCTCACAAGGCTAATCAGTCTAGTAC
>JBBPLT010000921.1:0-10934 GCA_038089955.1 Strobilomyces dryophilus | reverse complement strand
ACTCCTAGAGACGCTCCTCAACCCCACCATTGAAGAAGAGAAGAAGCCTATGCTAGGGATGATTATCCAGGACTTCCTAAAGACCTTTACCCCCCATGACGAACATGCCGCCGCTAGAGGGAAACTCACCCACCTCTCCCAGAACCTCCAAGACAAAGAAAATGGCTTCTCGGACTATGTAACCAAATTCCAGCTCTATGTGGCAAAATCTAAGATAACTGACCCTATGACCCCTCATTGACCACTTCAATGAAGGACTCAATCCAAAAATCACTGGCATGATCATATCCATGGAAAACCTGCCCACTACTATAGAAGGCTGGATCGAAAAAGCTAGCCAATTCCACACGCAGAAAACCAGGCTAGAATGGTACAAGAAGGGGAGGACCATAGGACATCTCCTTCCCTGAGACAATCGACGAGACCCCAATGCAATGGACGTTGATACCATTAGACTTTCCCCTGTCGAAAAGGCTCGACACCTCTGCGACAATCTCTGCTTCATCTGCCACAAGAAAGGTTGCTTCACACGAAACCATTCCTGACAGCCAAGGAAGGAATGGGAAAAGAAACTGCCTTCCTGAAACCTCCTGGTAATCCTCAAAACTGTAAAAAGAAAGGAGACCATGGAAGTAGAGGATTATATTGCCTCAATGGGAAAGAAGAAAGGAATATCCCAACAAGATGTCTTAAAGGTACTCAAAGCCTGCTATGAAGAAGACGAAGGACTTTTGGCAGATGAGGAAATACCAAATAACGAAACCCTGGAAATCTGCATAGCAGAAACTACCAAGGTGGAGGGTTTTTAAAAGGGGGACATGAGTTGATGTCATCTCCCCCTACTGTCACTATCACTCCTATATTTGTATCCAATAATAAGGCTGCATCAATGAGAATCCCCATCTCCTTCTATGCCTTTCCTGGAGCACAAATCATTGACACCAATGCCTTAATAGACTGCGGGGCCTCTGGGAACTTAATCGACCGAGTGTTGGTCAAACAGCATCAGCTCAAAAAAGAACAACTAGCAAAACTGGTTGTTGCCCAAAATGTAGATGGAACCATCAACAAAGGAGGACTAACTCATCACAAAGTCCACCTTATCATACGAATCGGAGAATGCAAAGAAACATGAGACTTTACTGTTCTTGACTGTGGAAAAGAGAACATGATCCTAGGACTCCCCTGGCTCCAAGAGAGTAATCCCTCTATAGATTGGGCAATGGGAACAGTGAAACTTCCTGATAAGCTCCACGTTCTCCGACATGACCATCTGGATGCCCTCAGACAACACTATCTTCTTCACTATTTGGAAACCTCCCCGAACTCTAAAATAGAGCAGCTATGGGCAAAATGGCTGCGACTTACCACCACCGAATGAGAAAATCTACAGATGAGAAAGACCACCATCTCTATGGAAATAGCCATGGTAAATCAAAAAGGCAACATTTCTTTACCAGATCATTACAAGGATTTCTCCAAAGTGTTCGGAGAGCCAAAAAACAGAGACCTTCCCCCACATAGACCCTTTGACCACTCCATCGACTTAGGGAAAGATTTTGTTCCAAAAGTTGCGAAAGTCTACTCGCTAAACCCAAAGGAGTGTGCCACATGCAAAGAGTTCATCGATGAACATCTACAAAGCGGAAAGATAGTGCCATCCAAGTCCCCCCAAGCTTCTCCTTTTTTCTTCATACCCAAAAAGGATGGAAGTCTGCGCCCCTGTCAAGACTACTGCTATCTCAACTCCCATACTGTTAAAAATGCATACCCACTCCCCCTCATCTCTGAACTAATCGACAAGTTGAAGGGCTCTAAACTATTCACCAAGTTTGATGTACGATGGGGGTATAACAACATTTGCATCAAACCCTCCAACCAATGGAAGGCTGCTTTCATCACCCTGGATGGGTTATACGAACCAATGGTCATGTTCTTTGGAATGTGTAATTCCCCATCCACCTTTCAAGCCTTTATGAACTATATCTTCAAGGATTATATCGCCGAGGGATGGCTTATCATCTACATGGATGATCTTCTTGTTCACTTGGCAGATGATCTCTTTCTCCACTGCGAACGCATACACAAGGTCCTCCAACATTTGGAGGAACATGGGCTTTTTTTGAAACTCTCCAAATGTCAATTTGAACAACAAAAGGTGGACTTCCTTGGAATGATTGTCTCTGCTGACACCATCTCTATGGACCCCATCAAATTGAAGGCCATCAACGAGTGGCAAACCCCCATCTCTGTCAAGCAAGTCCAATCCTTCATTGGTTTTGCAATTTCTATTGCAGGTTCATTCCAAATTTCTCCCATATTGCATGACCTCTCCATGCCTTGACCAACAAGGGAAAAGTCTGGGCCTGGACCCTGGATTGTGAATGTGCCTTTCACACTCTTCAGGCTGCATTCCTTTCCCAACCGGTTCTCGCCATGCCGGACATCTCCTGACCCTTTTCCATCATGACTGATGCCTCCATCACCACTGTAGGCAGCATTCTCATGCAGGCAGATAACAACAGTGATCTTCACCCCTGCGCCTATTATTCAGAAACCTTTGGACTGGCAGAACACAACTATGACATTTATGATCGGGAACTGCTGGCCATCATCAAGGCCTTGGAGCAATGGTGCCATTATCTCCAAGGGACTCCCCATCATACTACAGTCTTCACCGATCACAAAAACCTGACCTACTTTAAACAACCCCACAAACTAAACCGATGACAGGCCTGCTGGGCAATGTTTTTAGAAGACTTTGACCTTGTTTTTCGCCGTGGTCACCCTCCTTCCTGACTCCATCTTCGCTCACACACTCGACCTCTGTGTGCAGCAACACATCGCGGAGAACACCACCATTGACCCCACCACACATCGATTGGTCACGGAGTTGCAATCTGGTTTTCTCCCTCTCCCCCGCTCCGCCCTCCATGATTGGTATTTTGACGGCACCAACCTTTACTTCAAAGGACGTCTTTATATTCCCCCTGAGCCACACCAGGACCTCGTTCATTCCATCCATGACTCCCCTGCGAGTGGCCATGGTGGCATTTTCCACACCCTCCACCTTCTACAAAAGGACTTTTGGTGGCTGGGTATGTCTACCTTCATGCGTCGCTTCGTCGCAGGCTGCACCACTTGCCAGGCGGCCAAAATCAATACTCACCCCACTGTCCCACCCCTCTCCCCTCTTGACTCCACCGCCACACGCCTCTTTCAGCAGCTTTCTGTCGATCTCATTACTGGTCTCCTGCTGTCTGCTGGCTTTGATTCTGTCATGGTCGTGGTCAACCATGGGCTTACTAAGGGGGTAATCTTTACTCCATGTCATAAAAACCTGGATGCCGCAGGATTGGCCGACCTTTTCTTTTGACATGTCTTTCCCCATGTTGGCCTACATGACTGCCTTATCTTAGACCGAGGACCACAATTTGCCTCAGCCTTCACACGCGAACTTGCTCGACTACTCCACTATGACGTAGCCCTTTCTTCTGCCTATCACCTGCAAACCAATGGTGAGACCGAACGCACCAACCAAGAACTGGAAACTTACCTCCAGATCTTCTGCGAAGGACACCCAGACTGCTGGTCCTCCCTACTTCTGATGGCAGAATTCCATCACAATTCCTCTGTCCATTCCTCTACTATGAAAACTCTGTTCTCCCTGATCCTCGGATATGAACCACAGGCTTATCCTCCAATAGGGAAAACATTCCTCCCTACCTTAGAAACCTGTCTTTCAGAACTTGATTTCACAAGATCCGAAGCGTTGTCTGCCCACAAATGCTTGCAACAAATCATGAGAGAACAGATCTTTCCGTGCCTCCCATGATGGAAGGTCGGCGATAAGGTGTGGTTGGACAATTGAAACCTCTGCATCAACTACGCCTTGTGGAAATTGGCCCCATGAAGAGAAGGACCATTTGAAATCACTCAGGTACTATCTCCTGTGGCCTTTCGGCTGAAACTTCCCCCAGGATGGAGAATTCATGACGTCTTCCATGCTTCCCTTCTCTCACCGTTCAAGGAAACCATAGAACACGGTCTGAACTTTCTCAATTCACCTCCCAGCCTCATCTCTGGGGAAGAGGAATACGAAATCGAGGCGATACTTGCCCACTGCAGACCTCGGAACCAGAGGCAATACCTTATCTCTTGGAAAGGCTATGCTCCTTCCAAAAATATGTGGGAACCAGAAGGGAACCTATGGCACTCTGCAGCGGAACTCCAGGACTATAAAAGGAGACACCCATGCGATTTCCCTGCTTTCCACAGCTAACACAATGGCTTCTGTTTCCATCAACCTCTCCCCCCTCGAAATCTCTTGCCTTGTGTTCCTCCTCCTTCTTCTTACCCTATGGAAGTTCTGGCTTGTGGACTGCCCCCACTTGTTCCTGTTCCGCTATGGTGGACTCAGGTTCCAATTTGGGTTCATTGCCCCAACAGACATGTCCAATCATGACTGGTGCTACTACAACCCCTACAATAGTACTAACTTGGGCTGGGACAATAATGGGGACAAAACCAGATGGGGCGGTTGGAGAAACTAAGACGGATGGGGTTCCCCCCCTATAAAAACCCTCCCCTTCACCGACCATTCCTTGTTCCTCTTTTTGTATAAAATATAACATGTCGATTCCTCCCTGCTTTCCCCTGGTTGCCCTCCCCTTGATCACTATTTAACTACTTTATGCCTCCATCCTGGAAACGCCCACCATTCTCTTCGCCATCGAACAACTCCCAGCCTTCGTTGACCGTCCAATTTTTGCCTTACTCATATGAACCTACCATGCCTACGTGACCATCCACCTCTGCCTTCAGCAGCACACTCCAGACACATCCCTTATGGAAGACCCCCTCTATGAATTACGCGGGTTCATCCTTGACACTCTTGAAGTTGCAGGATTCCAAAATCTCCTCTCCCTCCTCCCCTACCCCATGCTGGCCCCCATTCTTGCCCTGCTCGTCGAAGACATACCCCATGGCATCCAGGCCCTCTACATTGCCACCCTCAATGGTGATGCCACCACCCCTGCCCCTGCACTCCATTCCCAGGGAAACTCCCCCTGACTTGCCCTCCTCCAGTACTCACACCGCCCTGGTGGCCCCGTCTACAGAAGCTGATGCGCCTTCTCACCCCAGAACTGCGATGACGACCAGCCAAGAAAGTGAAACCCCCATCCCTAGTGCCTATCCAAATACCACCCTGGCCCCATCCACCCACTCTCTCCTTTGCTTCCTCTCCGCATTGGCAAGACCTTCTGAAGGACGTGTCCAAGGATCCGTCATTTTCACTCCCTCCCCATGATCTCATCCTCTTCCAAGACGTCCATCCTCCTCCCCTTCTTCCAATTCACTCTGTGGGCGTCCCAGGGCAACTCCGCCACCTCCCTCCATGGGTACCCATCGACAATGATGCTACATCTGTCAGTCACGTGACCATGTACACCCCAACTGCCCTCGCTTCTACTGTGCCATCTGCTGCTGAACCACCCCTGGACATCTTCACTCCTCTTGCCCTGAACATGTCTGCCCCTCCTGTGGTGTACGTGCCCCAGGCCATTGCCCCACCACCTGCCCAAACCACCCCCGCTCTCCCCCAGCCCATGAGGGAGGAAGTAATTGAGTCGGCGTCTCAATTCTACAAGGAGGGTAATGTTATGATCGCCTCCGAAGAGCAGGCCTTCTTTAGACAGGAGTTTGCTCGGTTCCTTGACACTTGGCTCCTTTAGATGCCTCGGTATATGCCACCAGTTTATTTCTTCTTGTGACTCACTTCCACAGTTGCCTCATTGTTCTGTATAACTACTGCATTCTGTTTTCTCTCTTCTTCACTCGGAACCCATTGCCCTTCCACATTCCATTCCCCTTTTGCTCCTGACTTGATCTGCAGTAGTTTGACTCCTTCCGCACGGATGTCTGTTTACTCCTCTAGGGTAATTCTCTTTTTGGCCCTCGTAGTTCCCATCTCCACCCAGAACGCATAAATACCTAATGCCCTGTACTCGTAGCCCTAAGCTAGTTCTATGCAATCCACACTAGTTCCTAGCCACTGCTTGTCTTAAGGATTGAGCCAATGCGAGACCCTCTATAAGTCTTCATTCCACTTAGACAGAACGCTGCTAGGTTCTATGCATCAGCATAACAATAAGCAGAGGAGAGGCTACATCATATTGTAAGAGTTGGGCGAGTTCCCTAGCAAATGCAGAGGCGAATTGTGGACCGTGGTCAGAGATGAGGTAGTTATGTAGGCTGAAGTGAGGGAGGATTTTGGTGAAAAAGAGTGTGGTGAGTCCAGCTGCATCAAGAGTTTTGTAACAAGGGGTGAAAATTACCCCCTTCGAAAGCCCATGGTCTACCATGACCATGATGGAATCAAAGCCCTTGGAGGGTGGGAGTCCAGTAATGAGGTTGACGGAGAGTTGCTGGAATGGGCAAGTGGTGGTGGTGGCAAGGGGAGAGAGCAAGAGAACAGTGGGGTGTGTGTTAATCTTATTTTGCTGGCAGATGGCACAGCCATTAATGAAATGTTGGATAAACATGCCCATTCTGGGCCACCAGTAGTTGTGCTGGAGAAGTTGGAGGGTGCAGAAAATTCTGCCATGTCCTCCAGTAGCAGAATTGTGGATGGACTTAACTAAATCAAGTTGAGGTTCTGGGGGAATGTAGAGGCGACCCTTGTAGCAGAGGTTGGTTTCGTCAAAATACCAGTCCTCCTTCCTGGACTGGGGGAGTGGGAGGAACCCAGAGGCAAGTTTACCAACCAGGTCCTGGGCTGTGGGGTCCAATTTCGTGTTTTCCTGGATGTGTTCAACAATGCAAGTGTCAAGGGCATGGACGAACAATTGATTAGGGAGAAGGGTAACATTAGCATTGTCATTAGAGGTGTCCACCCTGTCTTTGTGAGAAAGAGCATCTGTGGGGGCCATCTTAGATCCTGGTACATGGATGAAAAGAAGGTCAAAGTCCTGAAGGAACATCATCCACTGTGCCTGTTGTTGGGAGAGCTTATGGGGGACACGGAAGTAGGTAAGGTTTTTATGGTTGGTGAAAACCATAACCACTCATCCAGTTCCTTTGAGATAGTGGGACCATCTCTCGAGCACTGTAGAGCTTGGACTTGCTCTATGTGTATCCTATTATCAGCCCACCATCTGGACTTTGCCCGATGACCACCATTCCACTCCCAAACCTGAAAACAAGCATGCACCAATAGTCTGATAGTCCAGACCGATTTTCCTGTGGTCCGGACTACACATTGGTCTAATGCAGACACCACGGACATGCTACCGGTCCATTCCTATGACACCCAAGGCTGGCAGACTACAAGACTGGTTGACCAACACTTTTTCCTGTGGTTCAGACCATACATCAGTCTTGCACAGACAATCTCAGTCTACTTACCTTACACTTGGACTGGTCTATTTAGGCTTTCGTACCTTAGTTACAAAGCCTGGTGCATCCTGACCCCTTTTAAGCCATTTTTGAGTATTTACACATGTATCTAGCTTCTACCTACCATCCTACCACTTGCCATCCACCTAGCTAGCTCCTCTCTATCGTCTGAGAGCCCTCTCCTACCTCACTGACACCTCACTGACCTCTTCTCACTCAACTGACTGACTGGTCGATTCAAACTCCGGTTTCCCGCACCCTTGGACCAAGTGTCGGTCCATCCCCAAGCCTCCAGGACTTCAGCAAACACCTTGGGCCCCATTTTGGGTTGAGCCTATCATGCCCAAGACCCACTACTATGACTCCTGGGTGTCCCCTCACCCAGGTTTAATGTTTTACAGTGCCTTGATGACTGCAAGGAGTTCTTGGTCGTAGATGTCATAGTTTCACTCAGCTGGGATGAAAGTGGTGGAGAAGTAGGCACAGGGGTGGAGGTCTCTGTGGGTGTTGGCTTGAAGAAGAATTTCCCCAGCTGCTGTAAGGGAAGTGTCTGTCATGACAGAGAAGAGTTTGGTTAAATCTGACATCTTTAGCACTGGTTGGGAGAGGAAGGCCTTTTGGAGAGTGTGAAAGGCTGTTTCACATTCAGGGGTCCATGCTCATATCTTCCCTTTATGGGTAAGGGTGTTCAGTGGGTTGGTGATTGTCGAGAAATCTGGGATAAAGCAATGGTGGAAGTCATAGAATCCTAGGAAGAATTGCACTTCCTTGACCAAAGAGGGGGTTTTCCAGGCACTGATGGCAGAGAGCTTCACAGGATCCATCAAAATTTCATTGGTGGAGACAACCATTCCTAGGAATTCCACCTTTCTCTGTTCAAATTGGCATTTTGAGAGTTTCAGGAATAAGCCATGATTCTGGAACCATTTGAGAATCTTGTGAACCAGTTCCTGGTGTCTTGTGAGGTCATCGTTGGTGTGGACCATAAGGTTGTCCATATAGATGATGAGCCATCCTTCAGTGATGTAGTCACTGAAGATGTGGTTCATGAAGGCCTGGAATGTAGGAGGTGAGTTGCAGATGCTGAAAAACATGACAGTAGGTCTGAAGAGTCCTTCCAGGGTGATGAATGCTGCCTTCCACTGGTCTTCCTCTTTGATCCAGACATTGTTGTATCCTCAGTGGACATTGAACTTGGTAAAAAGGGTGGATCCCTGGAGTTTATCAATGAGGTTGGAGATAAGGGGAAGGGGATATGCATTCTTGACAGTGTGAGAATTGAGGTACCAGTAGTCCTGGCAGGAGTGAAGTCCTTCATCTTTTTTTGGGATGAAAAAGAAAGGAGAGGCTTGTGGGGATTTGGATGGCATGATTTTGCTGGACTTGAGGTGTTCTTTGATAAAATCCTTGCATGCCTTCTTCTCAAGGGGATTGAGGTGATAGACCTTGGCAATCTTAGGGACAAAGTCCTTGTCAAGATCTATTGTATGGTCAAAAGGTCAATGGAGAGGGAGATCACCTTCTTGTGGTTCTTCAAAAACTCCAGCAAAATCTACATATTATGGTGGAAGTTTTATTTCAGCTTTCTGGGCTACCATGGCCAGCTCAGTAGAGAGGGTGGTCTTTCAGATCCGTACTGCATGTTCCAAAGAGGAAAGGGATTCCTTTTTGCAGAGTTTGTGGTTGATGAAGGAGTCAGGGGCCTTCCTAAGGTATCAGACAAGATAGTGTTGCTTGCCAGCTTCTTCATTGTCTTGTTGGTAGGTTTTTGGAGATAGGTCAATCTTCCCCGAGGTCTAGTCGATGACAGGATTTCTGGAGCAAAGCCAGGGAAGTCTGAGGATCATTTGTTCCTTTCCACAATTGAGGATTGCGAAGTCCCATTCTTCTTTTATGCCTCCTATGTGGATGGTGAAACGGGCCTTATGGCAAGTCATCTCTCCTTTGTTAACTGTTCCATCTATATTCTAGGTGATTAGCAGTTTTGCCAGTCTCTGTTTTGGTAAGTGGTATCTTCCCACAAGGGCAGGGTTGATAAGATTTCCTAAGGCTCCACTGTTTACCAAGGCTTGGATAGAAGCATGTTGTCCGTCCAGGGTAGTGGGATTTGTATGGAGGGGGCCTTCATATTTGACAGGATGGCTGGGGCAAAGGTGGCTACTTTTGCTATGTAAAGCCTTTTGAGCATTTTCCTTTGTTTGGAATGGGTGGTTCTAAGGATGTCAGTGTTCATAGCGTCTGGGTCCTTCTCGGAGAATCCTGGAAGTTTGGGAAGTAGTGGTTGTACTGTTCTGGCCTTTCGGTACAGGTCTAACCTGGACTTTTGTGCATGGAATTGGCTAGCCTTGTCAATCCAGTCATGGAGAGTGGTTGTGGGTCATTCCATGGCGATGATCATGGTGACCAGCTCAGGGTCCAACCTGTTGTTGAGTTGGTTGATTAGCATGACTTGGTCAGAGATGCCTGTCTGGGCAGCAAAAAGTTGGAACTTGGTGATGTAGTTGGAGAAACTGTTCTCTTTGTCTTGTAAGTTCTGTTGAAGCTTTCTTAGCTTGACTCATGTGCTAGCTATGATGCTGTAAGGGGTGAACGTGGTGAGGAAATTTTTGATCAGGGTGGTGAGTGGGGGTTATTCCTGCTCATCATCAGAGAGTGCCTTTTCCATCATAGGCTCTGCAAAAAATCTTCCTTGAGCGTCCTTGAGCTTGTTGAGGAAGATCAGTATCTGTTGCTGGGGGGAGAAGACCTTTTCGTTGATAGTGAAGTAAGCCTTTATTGTATTACTCCACCATTGGGCTTTGTTGGGTTTTCCAGAGAAGTCTCCTGGTATTCTGGCAGTGGTTTCCTTTCAAGAGGTCCAGTGAGTAGGGCATCCTTGTTCTCCAAAGAGGGGAGTAGAAGAAGAGGGCAGTGGATAGTTTTGTATGGATTCCTCAGGTGTATAGACATCGGGTGGAGTTACTGTTCTGGTGGCGGAATAAACTTGGATCAGCTCTTGTGGAGTGGATACTTCCATTGGAACAATAGTTCCTGCACCTGTGGCACCTGTGACAGATACTCCGATTCCATATTGGGAGTAGTCACAAGTTTCAGGGTTAAGGGTTTCTACTGAAGTACATATGTACATCCCACTCTCTGGCCACCTTCTGGACTTTGCCTGACAACTCCTATCGCACTCCTAAGTCCGAAAACCATCACACACTGATAGTCCAATAGTCCGGACTGATTTTCCCATGGTCTGGACTACACGTCGGTCTAACACAAACACCCCAGACATGCTACCGGTCCATCCCTACGATGCCTGAGGCCGGTGGACTGCAAGACCAGTCGACTGACGCTTTTTCCTGTGGTCCGGACCATACATTGGTCTTGCACAGATGATCTTGGTTTTACTTACCTTTCACTCAGACTGGTCTATTTAGGGTTTTCATACCTTACTTACAAAGCCCAGCACATCCCAACACCCTTTTAAGCCGGTTTTGAGTATTTACACATGTATCTAGCTTCTACCTACCTTCCTACCACCTTGCTATCCA
>JBBPLT010000920.1:0-11013 GCA_038089955.1 Strobilomyces dryophilus | reverse complement strand
ATTTGATATGGTCGGGTCGAAGTCAAAGCCAAGCTTCCAAGAGGGTGAACTCTTTCATCTTCGCAGGAACGACGCGACACTGACCAAAACGGACTCCCACATCGGAGAGCTTCGAGCGACCGAGGACTCATCATTTGTAGCTATGGCCTGCCATCTGCAACACGTACGGCCCTTGGCCCCTCAGCGGCGAAATCGACATCATGGAATCTCGCGGCAACGCACGTTCATATCAAAATCAGTGAGCCGTCGTTCCATACTAATGGAGATTGGTAGAGGAATTGACTACGTCTGCAGTTCGCTCAACTGGGGACCATTGTCGTTCTTGAATGCCTATTACAAGACCTTTGGGTGGTGGACGCAGTGCCGGACTGACTACAGGGAAGCGTTCCACACTTACGTGCTCGAATGGACTTCGAACTTCTTGTGAGGCCCCCTTTAGCTGCGTTTCCACATCTGGCACTGACGTTCAACTCGTCTCAAGGCGCATCTACGTCGACTCGAGGTTGACTTACATGCTCCAGCACAACTTCAACGAGCCCTTCTTCTCCTGTGGAGGCTTCCCCCCGTGGTCGAAAACGGGTCGACGCCCATCGTGCTTCGAAATCCTTGGGAAAATGGGACCAACGTGACCCCGTTCGACCAGCGTAAGCCACTTCGTTTCCGGGGCTCGACGACGCGGTCGTTGAAACGTCTTTTATTTTTCTCAGCCTTCTATCTGATTCTGGATCTCGCCGTCGGCGGCGCGAGCGGATGGTTCCCCGATAACGTAGGGAACAAGCCATGGTTGGACGGTTCCAACGTCGCCATGCGCCAGTTCGCCCTCACGCAAGACCAGTGGTACCCCACCTGGAGATCCGACGCCGAAAGCCGATCGTTCGTGGTGTACGTTCTTCTTCCTCGCGGTGCGCGTGCGCGTGACCGAGCGTTGACGTTCCGCACCGACTACGTCAAGATGTGGCAACTCTGCTGATTCGGAGGGGAAATTGGGGGGGGACGTTCCCTCGCACTTCGAGACCGATTTCATGGGATGGGATTGTTTCGACCATGTACTATTGCATGTTTCAGATCGTGTTCTATTGGACTTTTGGGGGGTTCTTTCGTGATCGATTTCTCCCTGGAACTGCGTTCAGCGCTGGTTCAAAATGCAATGAATACACACATATGGGTCAATTTGGCCTGGATCCGCTGGATTCATGGTGTCATAGATCGATGTGAAGGATGTATGGCGAGTGGAGGGAAGATGCAACCGAACAAGTGGGCATGCGGTTGCAATGCGGCCGCATGGACCATCTTTGGACGTCGCTCTGTCAGCTCGCTGCTTTACAGCGAGCTCACTCGTAATAGAATTCTGCAAAGGCTCGTTCGTTCGTGAGCATCTTTGGGGTGGTGCTGTGCTGGGCAAGCTAGACCAGTCGCCAGTGATGGAGCCGGCTGGGCGCTGTTGGTGGTATGTTGGGCATCTGAGGCTCTGCATGGGCGTTGCCATCGTTGGTGAAAATAGACGCGGGCTGTTGGTTGACTGCTCAGTACGTGCCCGCCGAGTCGGTGATTGGAGCGAGGCCCTTTTCCGTGCCAATGGTGCGGTGCGGTCGGAGACGGAAGTGGCCGAGACGACGGCAGTCTCATCTCTAGGCGTTGTGGGGGGCATTGGAGAGGGATCCTAGTCGGTCATAAGCAAGAAATGGTGACAGCGCGTCTAGATAGTCTAAAAATACACCATGTCAAGTTCGCGTGGAAGAACCCGTCGCGGTGATTGATGGCGAGCTGGACGAGGAACGTGCATGTGCACCATCCAATGCGAGATCGCTAGATATGAGACGAGGCGACAAATTCGGATCAATGAGGACTCGAGCGAGAACGTTCGCGACTTCTCTGCGGCCAGTATGAAGAATGCCTCCGGGTTGGTGATGGGAACCAGGCCCTTTCCGTGTCAATGGTGCTGACCATATCATCCCGAACATTGCTCAGTTGTTTGTGAACGACGTGAGGTTGAGACGACAGTTTGTTGAGGATGTCGGATTCGGGACAGGAAGTGATGAGAAAGCGAAGATTGGGCGGAAGGGCACTTTCATCGACCTTCCTCGAGAAGGCATGTAAGAGATCTCGCTGACTACTCTCGTCGAGGGCGTCCACGACGACGACCAACGGTCCGATGGTATGGAGGTGCTGGCTAGGTTCGATGATGAGCCTCTCGAGTTGCTCCATCGACGATTGCGTCGTGCACAGAGCTCGATCGTCTTTCACGATTCGCCAGAGAGCCTCCTTGTACTGCGGATCGTGGTCGGGGGGGTCGCGGGCGGCGGTGGTAAACAGATTCTTTGGGTTACGGTTTGCAATGTCGGACTTTGCAAAGCAGTACGACGACCCCAGACGCCTTTGCTCGTCGTACCGCCTAGCGACGGTGTGGCTCACCGCCGACTTGCCCGATCCAGTGACACCGGTCATGAGACACACGCGCGGAGCGTCGTCATCGGGATCATTGAGGATGTCGCAAATTTCCTCAAGCAAGGTCTCGCGCATACCAGGAAGGCATCCATTCTCCCGCTCGAACCTTGCACCAGTAGCATAGCGCATGACGTTGACTCCCTCCGAGAGTGCGGCCTTGAGTCGGCGATCTTATTGTTGATATCTGAGATCGCATACTTTGCGGTCCGAATCCCTACATATGCTGTCAGCAGTAGCTACTAGAACAGCGCGGCGACGCACAAAAGTTCTTCTGCTCGGCGTATGCGGCGACGAAGCACCCACACTCCGTCACCCCGCTCGACGAGAACTGACATCGTCTTGGCGTACTTTGTCGATCGTCTCGAGAAAGTCGACGTCGTCGACGAAATCGAAGACATCGCTCGTCATGCTCGCCACGCGAACGACCTGCTCGTCGCGACGTTGCTGGTTTACGACAACTTTGTCGGAGATTGTCAACGAACCGCGGCAGAGCGATGAACTCGACGAGACAACCAACCTTGTTCGCAGCCGACAAAGACAGACCAAGCCAGCGAAGCACACGGACGAATCCGCGTGACGCTCGGTATGATGGGGCCGGACGTTGCTCCACCGCGTACCGCTGCGATGAAAGACGCGATCTTGTCGAATTGCTCGAATCACTGCAACAGAACTGGCCACGTGTTCCCAAACGAACGTCTTCACCATTTCTGCGATGGAACCGCGGGCGTCGAGCTTGGTACCAGTGTCGACCGTTGACTCGGATGCCTTCGACCTCTCCGGGGACGATGCCGAGCGGACCAACCGCTTCCTTTGCCCTAGCGACGACATCCCATCCATAGCTTGACGTTGATCTGCCCCAACAGCCCCATGCGGTCCGGCGGCCAACGTGTACTTGATCCCGACAAAGGTGAGGTATCCTCGCGAAGAGCAGCTTCGAAAACTGCAGACGCAAAACCGTCAGCGGGCCACCATGCCTTGCAAAAAAAATCACACACCTCCATCCTTTGATTCCGCCAAATGCACCGCCCGAGGTATCAGAGAAAGTTCAGACACTGCAGGTCCTTTCCCACTCAGGTAAACGTAGACGACGAAGAAGACTGAAGTGACGATCGTCCCCGTCAAGTCAGCACCCTGGAGCAGCGGAAAGAGCAAGACACCCACAAAGAAAAGGTATCGCCCCACTGGCATGTGGTCAGGTTCTTCGAGGCCTTCTCGAAACCGATCTCGGATCTCGAGGTAGTATCGCCGACGGAAAATTGCACGTAGTCTTGCTTTTGCACAGAATTTGACTCATGACCCGGTCTGCAGTTCAACGTCCGAAAGAATGTCAGCTCGTGAGTGGGGGCTTGAACCTCTCGACCTTACCCTTGATGATAGTGATCATTTTGGCCCTGGAGCACGTTCAGCAAGGTCGTTGCACGCAGACAAGCACCTAGGTGTTGTTTTCCTTGAGCTGTGTTCGGCTATGTGGATAGACGGCAGGGGGAGGGGGGATCAAACGGCAGTGGGCTGCAATGGTTCGACAAGTGGGAAGGGCCGCTCCAACATCATGATCAGCCGTAACGCCAACATGAGTTGTCGGCCGATTCGTCCAAAGGCCAACCACTCGAGTCGATGGTCGATCGAACAGCCAAAACTACACAAGTCCGGCTCCGGCAGGCGTCTCGCGTTACGCGGTCCGCTGAGGATACCTTTACTGTACCGCGACGGTCATCGTGACACTTCGATGGATCGACATCGCTGCGGCTATCTCGTTTGCTCGCAAGTGACTCTTGAGCCATATTACTAGTTTCGATGGATCAGAGCTCCTAAACCCCATCGCGCCTGCATGGTTCGTTGGTTGAGTGGAACAGAACAAAAAGCCCATGCAAGATGAACTACCTTGAGCGCCTCATTCCATCACTGGTTTCCGAAATTTTCTACAGACCCTTGTAAGCCCATTTTATAGTATACCGAAGCTACCACAAGTATAATTATTGTAACGCAACTATACAACATTATATACAACCCCCTCGGTGCCAGATTGTGCCTTTTCGGTGCTGCGTAGACCTGACTGCAAACCAGAGTAACTTGAACAATTAGTTGCATTCTGGCAGACAATTCCGAAATCGTACCTGCATTTTGTTCCTGGCCACTGCTACGGCTATTTATCTGATTTGACCAGTTGATGAAACCTTGACCACAACGGTCAGCATGTATCGTGATGGGCAATATATTAACATTGAACCGACTTGACCCCGTCGGGCAATATGCTCCGGACCGGACTTCGTCGCGCATAAACTACAGAATCATACTACTTAATAAATTCTACTGGTCGGTGACAAGTTCAAAATCCTTGCAATGTTGTTGATAAAGCCACGTAGATCCACGTATTGTACATGCTGAGAATCGAATGTATTTTAGCAATCCGTAAGGCACTAGTAAATATATTTCTTGTTCTGCTACAGGTACGACGATAGGATTTTCTGTCTGTCTACTCAGCTTACAATCAATTCATCGGACAGGACTATATACTAATCGCCACCCCGTCTGCTTCGTAATGTCTTGGCGACGGACATGTTGCTTGGCGGAGGGCGGTAGACCTTAGCATTGGTACGACCAAATACAACGCTACAGGATGGTCATGAAGACAAGTTCAAACAGTGTGCGAGCAAATCAGACATACCGGTTCCACCAGAACACGAGCCGGTCGATTTCTTGCTGATCCTGCTCTGTCTTCACACCCTCGAAGTACGAAATGATGTTCTGATAGAAGTGCACGTAGTTGAAATCTTCATCTTCAAGACGCCAAGATGAGCAGCTAGATAGTGCAAACCGTAACTACGACAAACGTGAGCAGCGTGAATGTCATGAGCACGCGACTCACCTGGACAGCAGTATATGCAATGGCTCTGGGACTAACTGTTTTCATGCCAAGCAAGGTGGCGTTGTTCGAACGCTTGCGCTTCTCACTCGGACCTTTACGATGCTTTTGAGGCGGTTCGGATGATGTTCCAGGGTCATCGGGATCTTCGTTGACTCCAAAGTCCGAATCTACAGAGCTAGGCGAAGTGAAGATATGCTTGAATGCCTATGAAGTGTCGGCTACATCCAACATGGAAAAGTCATCACAAACCTTTACCAAGAGTTCATGCTTGAAAAGACCCTTTGTTGGTTCTTCGGGGTCATACTTCCCGTCCTTGTAAAGCAACCTGGGCCAAGCGCCCTCGGTTACGAGAAAGTCAGGATGGTAATCCCTGATACCAGCTCGATGTCTATGTTTATCATCAGTATCACCATAGTGACATGAGGAATGGAACTTACCGCGGATTGTCCCAGTCGAAATCAACGGGACACAGAAGTCATCCTGTAGCATCATGATAAAAACCGCGTCCAGTTTTATCGCGGAGCTCGAGAGCAGGTTCCGGAGGAGAGGAGGCCATCACCCAGCCAACCACTGCTAGTTTGAGGCTTGCTGCGTCGTCACCACGAGCACCGTCTGCGCCTTTATTAAGCTAGAGCCGGGTTAGTAACAAGAAGTAGTCAGATATTTGTAAATACGTACGTGTCGATAGACATAGTCGAGTTCCTGAGAGTCCTTCTCAGGCGAGAACTCCTTCTTAAGAGACGGAATCCACTTCAACAACTCCTTGTAGTTGCAGAACAAACGATTCTGTCTGATGAATATCAGCACAAAACCCATATATCATCGGTGAAACTTACTCGTTGGAATGTGCGACATTGGGATCATCAAGACAGGCACGATGGTCAGCCTCACCCACTATATCTTCAATGCGATCAGCCAGAGTTATAAGCCTCCTGATGAGCCGTCCAGCCGACAGGAGCTTGTCTCCACGACAGCTAGAGCGAAGGTGGACCATCAGCAATGCAAAGAAAATGATAAACTCGTACCGCTGAGGCTGCTGTTGCACTTCTCGTAGCCCTTGGTTCTCTGTCTCCAAGGCAGCTACCCGTCGTTTCAGGGTGGCGAGAGTGTTCAAGGTATCGCCTTGCTGGTCTGTCGTTGCGGCATCTGGCATGGCGACTAGGGGGGAGAAATTGCGTGGACTGGGACGTAGCAGAGTCAAATGCTATGATTAAAACGTGGTGACTGACGTCACAAATCGTAGCACGTTACCGTAACCGACTCGGAACATACGGTATTGCACCGTCGGGCACGTCTCCAATGTTCCCGTTCGGAAACAAGGGGTGTCATGGTCCTTTATGTAAATAAATGTTGGTACTAATCTGTCGAACAGAGAGAGAACGCAGGTTGTACCCTACTAGGTGCGGTAACTCCGATTCATTCTGAAGCAACCCAGTCAATCAAAGCTCACGAATCGTTGTCCAGAACATTACATTGCTAGAGCTGCTCTACAGATGACCAATTGGATTGAGTTCGACCTTGATGGTAGTCAGTTCGCCGTTTAGTATTGCATTTCCAATTCTATACGAGGAAATAAATTGATGTGCACCTGGCTCCATTGGAAACGGCGCAAAAGAACTTACTCGCGGGGTTCGCCATTTAGTATTGCATTTCAATTCTATATGAGGAAATAAATCGATGTGCATCTGGCTCCATTGGAAACAGCGTAAAAGAACTTACTCACGGGGAATCTGTTGACTGAGCTCCCACGCAGTCTGCCAGTGAGGGTGTGGTCTTTCGGGGCGTGGAAATCGGTTTATCGGGTGCTGCTTAGACGATCTCGGTACATAAAATGGAATGGAGAGTGATCCGATACGACGGTCCCATACCACCGAAAGCAGCGTAACCCGCATTACATAAGTGGAGTGTCGGAGGAACTTGGAGTCGCAGGTCGAACGATGCAGCAACCCGGGCTGGCTGATATATCTTGGGGGTACAACTTGGTCATGAACGACTCGGTCACCATGACGGACTTCGCAGGGAGGCGTAGAGCGTGCAGCGGCGAAGACAACACAGCATGCAGGGAACGTGGGTGCCTGGCATGCATGGTCATTGGATGGCCGTCAGGTCAGCAGAGTTCGGACAGTGTAATGGTTGTAGAATTCAGTGCACCCTTCCGTGTATGTGACTCGGGGACTTGTTCAACGTTGTCCGTGCGTCCCAGGAGCATAATCCTATCCTACCCACAACCCGGAGTGAGTAAACAGCCCAAGGAAGAACAAGAGTGAAGAGTGTGGCGCACTTGAACGCTCGTCGGTAATCCATGGGTGACGCGAGATCACTACCCAAGCAGCGAGTCCGAGGGGGCAAGCGATAGCAGAACCTTGCTCTGCGCGAGGGACCATACTGTCAGTCCAAGTCAGCATAGTCAATCTGGGCAAGGGCATTGGGGAGATGGGTTGGAGTAAACTTGAGCCTGAACTTGAAGGACAAGGATGTGGGTGAATGGCTTGCGACAGGGCAGTAATCGTGGCAGCGGCATGGCATGTGAAGTTTGGGCGGCCGAGGCCCGGGGCAAAGACAACACCAGCAACGCGCACGAGGGTAGCCAAGGGCTGCAAAAACGAGAGGACTCGCAGGGGCGACAGCGGTGACAGACGTGAAGGTAGCTGATGGCGAGGAGCCTGAGGATGCCAGTGGAGAACTTGGACAATACTACCCGAGGTCGTTGCCATCATCGATACTAGTAGTACTGGCCCAGTATCTAGAGATCATGCCACGGATTGAAGCAAATGTTATTCAACCTCCCTTTCACGTTCAAGTGGTCACGGTATCATACAAAACGTTGGCGTTTGCAGCTTAGTGCTACAATGGTAATGCATGAACATTTTCTACAGGGACATTAAATGTGTCCTCAGAGCCGGAATCTACAGGTCCAGGTCACTGTTACTTCCAGCACGCTAGGGGAAGTATAGTAAAACAGCATACCCTTTCGATTCTCCCGCCACCGAACAACCACCTCTGCAAGTTCCCAGAAGCTATTTCCTGGTTCCGTACATTCAACAAATCGCGCTGAATCGAACATGACAATTCTAGGATCCACCAGATCCTGTTTCTTCAACGCATTGTAGACTACTCCACTCCTTTGGTAAGGCTTACGCCACAGAATCGCCACCTGAAGCGCACTGAAGGCCTTTGTGATGTATGTCAGAATTTCAGTGTGTATGCTTTGCTGGCCTGGTGGTTGGACAGGAAATGAGATGTGAGTAAGATGGTGGAGTTCCTGAAGACCTATATAAAGACCATGCCTCGCAACCCAGCCATTGCTCAGATGGAGGCGCTTGATGCGATGTAGGAGGGGAAGATCAGGAAGGGAAATCATTGGACCATGAAAGGCTGAGGCGAGATCCAATGACAATGTCTTCAGCCGAAGCACATCAAGAGGTGCACATAGAGGATTCTGGTCATCAGGCAAGTTAACGATGACCCACAAGCCAAGTTCTTGTATTCCCTGACAGAGCCCGAGAATTTCTGCCGCTTGCTTAGGCATAATTGATGATCAAATGCATAGTACCTTTACAGCCGTCCTGGCAAAGGCAGGATGAGGCTTTAATGAAGATATGAATAGCTCTGCCATGTGGCAACCATGGAGGTCGACCGTCTTGTACAAGAGCGGCTCTAACCTGACTCAAAGAGCTGATTAGGACCGTTGATCACAATGCAATAACCTTGACTCCAAGTCCTTACCAATAATGGACACGCCTTGCAATGAGCAGGTAATGGTATGCAGACCGAGAATTTGCACATGCTAAATAGAAGATATAGCGTTCAACCTCGTCTGGAAAATACGACTCTGAGTGAATTAACCCAGGGAGGATGGATTTAGAGGACATGGTGGTGACAATGATTGAAGTTTACCTTGCCAAAAATCTGGACGGCACGGATGGTCACTTGAAGCTGACTAGTGTGAACTCCGAGCACCGTGCGCCTCCAAGTCGCTTGGCGTGGTGATATCGCCCTACGGTTATGGTCCGTCAGTGATCTCGGATGCTCCAAGCCTGCTTAGCAATCGATTATTTCTGTATGGAGTTGCCATTCAGCAGCTAGGACTTGGACGAATCTATACCTATTTGATAACGGACCAGGTCATCATTCAGCACACATAGAATCCTGCTCCACAAGTGAATTAGTATTCCGTTTAAGCTCACCCTTCGCTTGAAATTGGGTGTGGAAATCGTTGCTGCTAAGTTACTCTATCCTGGCAAAATGGGATGGGTGTTACGCGAGTGCGTAGAACTTAGCAGCGTTCCGTCAAAAGTGGAACGAAGACTTATAGAGGTCTCGCGCGTCGGTCCTTGACGAGCAGTGGCTAAGAACTATGCTTGGATTGCGTAGAACTAGCTTAGAGACACTAGGTACAGGGCGTTGGGTACTTATACGTTCTGGAAGGTGCACGGACCATGAGGGCCAAAAGAGAGATACCCTAGAGGAGTTAAGCGGACGTCCATGTGGAAGGAGTCAAACTACTGTGGGTCGAGTCAGAAGACAAAAGGGGAACGGAATGCGGAAGGGCGACGGGTTCTGGGTGAAGAGTGAAGAAACGGAACTCAGTGTTAATACAGGTATTAGGGCAAAGGGGGAAACAAACGGGCGGCATATTCCGAGACGTCTAAAGGGGCCGATTGTCAAGGAATCGGGCGAACTCCTGGCAGAAGAATGCCTGTTCCTCGGGAGAGATCGTAACAATGGGAAGAATACCTTTTCCACAACCGCTGGAGTAGGAAACTAGGGCGTATTCGTGAGATTTGAGTAAGCAGCTCCAAGTTCACGTTGTCCATTCACTCAAATTGCTGGTCAGATTATCATGCAGATCGTGCTCTCGAGAGAAGACGAACGGGGGTATAAGGTACAGTGATCCACCAGCACTTGCGTCAGCACCAGCACTTGCGTCAACGTACAAAAACATGCACCATTCACAACAGAAATTGAGCCACAAGTAGCTGGACTTATCAAAGGTATATAGAGGACACTGCACGTGTGGGTTAGAGTAGATCAGTGTCTGTTTGTGAGCTGTTAGCCATTTTGTAGTGGAAATCTTGTGTTTTTTGAATGATGAGCATGTATCAAGTACCATTGATTTTTTGAACTCATGGCGATGGTTTAATATGCAATATATGACCATTAGTGATGCCTACCCAACACCATAATACCCATCTAGAGCATACCTGCCTTGCCAGCAACATGCCGAGCAAGCATACAATTTTGACAGTTATCTTATCTTATCACAGTACAAAGATCTTATCATAGAACAACGTACGAGGACATCGGAGAAATTGTCAGTGCATCACTTGCGGTCCATACATGTCAAGAGTGTTCACAACAATTTGCCACTTTTCAAACCTCAATGGTTGGTCTGAGATGGTGGAAGGTCAAGGGGATGGAAACAATGGGAACGACAGGAACGACGATGATAACTCGGATGAGGAAGCGACTGGGAGCGAGTGCGGCGAAGATTAATCGATATTACCAGGAATAATTACATAAGTCGCCGATATGCCTTTTTGTGCTGACGCAAGTGATGGTGCGTGCCCAATAACTGATACAACCCTAAACCATCAAGGTCTTAGGCTACCCCTTATGTGAACGTAGACCAACACCAGGGAGTCTTGAGGAGAGGAGGTGGTGTTGGAATCAAGGCTGGGCAGGCTTAGGGAGGTCCAAAC
>JBBPLT010000919.1:0-11023 GCA_038089955.1 Strobilomyces dryophilus | reverse complement strand
CAGATGCAGGACCATATAAAGAAAGGAAGTCCATACCCTATACCCTGCATAGGAATGTACCATAGAAGGATAAGTTAGGCATGAGGAGTCTGCATGTAAACCAGTGCATGCTTCCATAGCATGAGGCGCCATCACCATCAAGGGGGTGGCAGAATGGAAGACATAATGTGAAACATACCAGTGTTTCGGGTATCACAGAAGAGAAGCATAGAGAAGCAAGCCAGTGCTTCTGTGAGATGGAAGATGGTGGCGCAGCCTACCAGGCATAGGGGTAGAAGCTGCCAGGCTTCCATAGATAAGAGTCTAGAAGGGCACTGCCCTGATAGATAGGAAAGAGGGTGGTGACGTCATGGACAGAGGGCAAGGCTGTGGCCGTTGACCATGAGTCGTTGGAAGTCTAGAGTGAGGTCTAGCCTCTCTAAGGGGGTGTGTGGCGGCACTGCCGGCACTTCTAGGGGAATCTGTTGTCCAGGCTCCAGGGAAGTGTGGAACGAGTGACAACAGTCTAGGGGAGATAGAGGCACTGCCTCCATCTAATCAAGGAGATAGCTGTGGCATTGCCACAGATAAGATAGTCAAGTGGCACAGCCACCGATAAGAGATAAGATAAGGTGGGGCACAGCCGCACCGTGATAAGATAAGATAAGAATGCGCAGCATTCTTGAGGGAAAAAGATCAAGACCCATGCTTGACCAAGGACTTGATAAGCTGATCTTGCAGCCAGATCTTGTCCGATAAGCTCTCAGAGCTTGCTGTTACGACCTGAGCGTAACATGTTGAGAGAGATGAGCAGTCAGTAAGGGTGGATGGGATTGGAACACCCAAGCGTTCCACACACTTCCGGGCATTATGGTGCCGTTCAAAGTCACCAAGGTAATCCTCAAGGAATGGAGCTGTGGGACCACAGATATGACAGAGGAGGGCGAATAGAGTGGGTGTTGTGATCTGACGAGCATCATCTGGAAGCCGAAGGGACAAAAGCTGGATCTGCTTGTCTCCACTTCCGGTTACAGATGGCAGTGGTAAGGCAACCACATGGACAAGTGTTGCATCAGGTGCAACATATTGTGTTGAATCTCGGAGCTCGACAAACTGGGCTGCATTGTAGAAGAGGAAGGTTCCAATAAAGTTGCTAAGTAGAGCATGGATAGGGGAATTGGGATTGGCGTCAATGCGTGAGGTCGTGAGACCTGACATGCAACCATCATAAGGTGGAACTGTCGGATCAGGCTGGAATGCAATATGATATGCATTCCTAGAGTAGGGCATGGTGTGACATGGATGATTGACTTGTGAAAAAATCCTGGAAGGTGCTGGGGAATTTATACTCAGCCTCTGGGCAATCCAGGTTATGTGCTGGGTCACTCCAGTCAGATAAATATGGGTTGTTGAGCTCTTCTGACAGTGGTGGACACACAGCCAGACTCTCAGTTAAGGAGTCTGTGCTGCTAGCAGCAGAAATTTCATTAGTACCCAACTTGGAAGGTAGGGTAATATCCGCTGTTGCAAAGCATACTGTGACAGCTGGTGAGATTACCGATCTGTCCAAATGCAGATTTATGCATGCTGCTTGAGCTGTGCAGCTAAGGGGTAGTTTTTCATGCATGGCAGACTATACCATCATCTCGAATATGATGTTGCGGTTGCTATCCTTAGCTAGAATGTATGGTCCTTCATCTGTATCCTCAATGGATATGCGATTATTGTGTTGCCAAGGCCGTCCAAGTATCATTTGTGCTGGACAGTCTTCCGAAATCCAGCATGTGGCATCAAAGTCAACACCGCCAATTGAAAATTCCATCTTAGGGACTTGTTACAGTTACTTGAGAGGACGGCCCCATCCTTTCTTTCCCTCCCATCCCCAACTCCCCGACCCTTGTCCCAGATACCTCTACCCTCGAGGATGACCCTATGGAGATCTCTAGCTCCTCCACCCCTGCCCCACCTCGTCTGGCATGTAGGTTACCCAAGATACCCAGGAAGGGCGTCTAGAAACCCTTTGCCCTTCCATACGCACCATCAGAACTGCCACTGCTGCAGCCAGACTGCACCAGACCTTTTCTTCTTGTACTTCTACTGCCTCCGTTTTTGCCACGTCCACACGGAGTCCTGGACATGCCATTCCATTTCCCATGATACACTTCCTTTGATCCTTTGAGACTCCTTTTGACCACGGACACCCGCACCCCATTTAGTAGAACCCTCAACCCTGAAGGTTCCCACCCCTTGCCTCACCAGTATATATAGTTGGGTACTTTCTCCCATGTTCCCTAGCTAGTTCTACGCATAACCAGTGTAGTAATCTAGTTCGCCTTTCCACGCACTCCTCACATGAGACTGTTCAATCCAGCCGACACTATCGAACCCTTGACCCTAGTCTTTACCAAAAGATATTAGGGAGACCACCTTGCCTTGTCCGCAGAACGTACTCGGCTTCATCTATAAGACTTCACTCTACTTTGAGTGAGCGCTGCTAGGTTACTATGCAACCCATGTAACAAAAGAACTAGCTCTCTTTCCTCCCTCTTCGCCATAAGAGTAGGAGACTACCCTCGGACCTCCAAGCATACTATGACGCCTCTGGAACTTTAGGAAACGGTCTACGCATACTAGGACGCCTCTAGACCCATCAGAACTGTTCACACATACTTGACGCCTCTGAACCCTGAACCCTGATATCGTTCACGCATACTACGACGCCTCTGAACCAACCATGTCTCACAGGAGCTCACCCAGACAACCAGAAGAGAGACTTCACTCTCCCTCTTCCCTTGGACAACGATCCCCTCTATTCCGACCACCCCGCAACCCTTCCCCCAAAAACGTTCCCCCATATTGTCGACGACCACGCATAGATGTTCCTGACATGGAAGATGTACGGAGCACGACTAGCTCTGCAGGACCCTCTGCCCTATACGCTTCGGCAGAAACCCTTAACCCTGAACCCCGCAACTACTCCCAGTATGGGATATCCGTCACAACCATCGTGGGCACCACTGGCGCAGAAGCCATCGCCCCAATGGATGTATCCGCTCCAGAAGAGCCGATCCGAGACCAACCCACTGACCCAGTCCAAGAGTACTTTAGAACGTACACTCCCCTTGGCCCAGAGACTTCGGATAAATCCACCAAAAAACCCCCACATCGCCCTTCACCTCCACCTCCGGCTGAGGAACAAGGACGTCCCAGCAGATGGACTTCTAGGAAGGAAACGACCGCCGGAATTCCAGATGACTTCTCTGGTCAACCAGATGAAGCTTGATGGTGGAGCAACACCATGTGAGCATACTACGAGATCAACGACAAGGTTTTCTCCTCACAGCAACAGGTACTCATCTTCCTCAACAAGCTCAAGGACGCACGAGGAAGACTCTTCACAGAACCTCTGGTAGAAAAAGCCCTGGACAACAATGAAAGGAAACGACCGTCTATTTCCTCTGTCATTAAAGACTTCCTCACCACGTTTGCACCCTATGACACCGCCGCCCATGCCCAAATGAAGCTTGACAAACTCAGACAGAATTTACGTGACAAGGAGAACGGTTTCTCTGATTACATCACTAAATTCCAACTCCTCACCTCCAGAACAGGCATTACAGACCAAGTCACTTTGATCGATCAGCTCAACAATGGGATGGATCCTGAACTGGTCACGATGATCATCACCATGGAAAACCCCCCGACCACCCTTCACGATTGGATTGACAAAGCTAGTCAATTCCATATGCAGCAGTCCCGATTGGACTTGTACCGAAAAGGAAGAACGATACAACCATTCCTCCCAGAAACCCAGGAACACCCTGAAAGAGATCTGGACGTGATGGACATCGACACCATCAAGACCTCCCATCAAAAAAGGACTAAGGAACCAAAGAAGCTCCGCGTAGCAAAGGTAGTCACCTTTGCCCCAACAGTCCTCTCAAATATGAGAGCTGCATCTATGAGAATCCCAGTCAAGATCACCACCCCTGATAATCGAACAATCTCGATCCAAGCCCTAATCGACAGCGGAGCCTCTGGAAACCTCATCAATACCTCCCTAGTCAAGAAATACTGCTGGCAGAAGCAACGATTGGCAAAACCAATAATTGCCCAGAACGTGGACGGTACTATCAACAAAGGAGGAATGGCAAGGTTCAAAACACGCCTCCAAATCCATATCAAAGGAGTACAGGAGGAATTGGATTTTACAATCCTCGACTGCGGAAAGGAGGACATGATCCTTGGACTCCCCTGGCTCCGAACCAGGAACCCAGTCATTGATTGGACATCGGGAAAGATAGATCTGACCCCGAAATCCTACAGACAAGATGACACAGAAGTAGGAGAGCAATGCTATCTAGTCTGATACCTTGGAAAGGCACCCGATTCCTGCATCGCTAACGAACTACGCAAAAAAGAATCCCTATCTCCATTGGAACGTGCGATCAGACTTCGCAAGACCACGCTATCCATGGAACTGGCCATGGTGGCCAAGAAGGATGAAATAAAACACCCACCGCACTACGCAGACTTTGCAGGAGTTTTCAAAGAACCCAAGGATGGAGAACTTCCTCCCCACTGACCATTCGATCATGCGATTGACCTGGATAAGGACTTCGTTCCAAAGATCACCAAAGTCTATCCCCCTGGATGATACAACCCTAAGACCTAGAGTCCTCGAGTTACCACTTGTCAACCAAAGCTCTTTTGGAAGGGAGAGAGTTGGCGTCTAGGCTGGGGCCTTAAAGAGGAGGATACCCAAGTGAACTAGACTGCGGATGCCAGTCGTTGTCCGCTGGGGTTATATATTCATAGAGTACATAGGTTTACATAATACGTCTCGTCTATAAGAGTCCATACCCTGAGCTCTGGGCGCAGGGGTGTGGCTGAAACGTGTATCAAGGGAGAAACATGTGTGATCGGGAATGGAAGAAGAGAAGCATACCACAGCCATGTGGTGGTGGGAGAATGGAAGAGAAGAGAAGAGAAGCATGCACAGCACCAGGCTGTGTCAAGGGTGCGTCAAGCATGGGTGAATGATGAAGGTGAAATGGGTGACTGTGGTGCAGAGATCAGAGGGCAAGGCTGAGGCCGTTGATCCTGATGATAAGATAAAGAGATTAGATAAGATGAAAGATAAGATAAGAAGAAAAAGAAAAAGACGTTAAGTCCGTTGGGAATGCTGAACATAGGGCAGCGACCGTAACACTGGAACGGAAGGCATGCAAAGATTTTGTTGAGGAACACCTCAAATCAGGAAAAATCGTACCATCAAAGTCTCCTCAAGCATCCCCTTTCTTCTTTGTCCCGAAGAAAGATGGAGGACTTCACCCATGTCAGGACTACCGCTACCTGAACTCCCACACAGTAAAGAACGCTTACCCCCTTCCCCTCATTTCTGACCTTGTTGACAAGCTCCAAGGGTCCACTCTCTTCACCAAGTTCGACGTTCGATGGGGGTATAACAACGTTCGGATCAAAAAGGAAGACCAATGGAAGGCAGCATTCATTACCCCAGAAGGGCTCTTCGAACCAACCGTCATGTTTTTTGGCATGTGCAACTCCCCTCCTACATTCCAAGCCTTCATGAACCACATCTTCAGAGATTATCTTGCTGAAGGATGGTTAATTATCTATATGGATGACCTAATGGTCCACACCGACGACAACCTTGAATGACACCAGGAACTCGTTCGCAAAGTCCTCAAACGTTTCCAAGAACACAGATTGTTCCTCAAACTCTCGAAATGTCAGTTCGAGCAACGCAAGGTTGAATTCCTTGGCATGGTCGTCTCTGCCAATGAGATCTCCATGGACCCTGTCAAACTCTCAGCCATCAAGGAATGGAAAACCCCAACCTCAGTCAAGGCAGTATGATCTTTCCTCGGCTTCTGTAACTTCTATTGCCACTTCATCCCGGATTTCTCGGCAATAGTTAACCCACTCAACAACCTCACCCACAAAGGAAAACTGTGGGATTGGACGACTGAGTGTGAAACGGCCTTCCGCACTCTCCAGAAGGCTTTCCTCTCTCGCCCAGTACTAAAGATGCCAGATATTACACAGCCGTTCTCCATAATGACGGACTCTTCCCTCACTGCAGCTGGAGGAATTCTCCTTCAGGCAGACACGAATGGAGACCTCCATTCTTGCACTTACTTCTCCGCGACTTTCACTCCAGCAGAGCGCAACTACGACATCTATGACTGAGAACTTCTTGCGGTCATCAAGGCACTTGAGACCTGGTCTCACTATCTCAAAGGGACTGGACGTGTGGTCACCATCTTCATGGACCACAAGAACCTCACTTATTTCCGCTCCCCCCATAAACTCTCTCGACGACAGGCATGGTGGATGATGTTTCTCCAAGACTTTGATCTCTTCTTCGTCCATGTCCCCGGATCGAAGATGGCCCCTGCAGACGCTCTCTCCCGGAAAGGTGAGGTGGACACCTTGGACAACAATGCCGACGTCACTCTCCTCCCCAACCAATTGTTTATCCGTGTCCTCGATACCTGTATCGTTGAGCGCATCAAAGAAAACATGAAGACCGACCCTACCGCCCAAGATCTAGTCGGCACCCTCACCTCCAGATTTCTCCCCCTCCCCCACTCACGGAAAGAAGATTGGTTTTTCGATGAGACCAACCTTTATTATAAAGGACGTCTCTATATTCCCCCAGAACCACGCCACAACTTGGTCAAGTCGGTCCATGAGTCTGCCACGGGTGGACACGGTAGAATTTTCCGCACCCTCCAACTTCTCCAACGGGACTATTGGTGGCCAGGAATGGGTATGTTTGTTACGGTCACACGAGAAGACGGCCCCATCCTTTCTTTTCCTCCCATCCCCGACCTATCCTTCCTTAACCTCGACAATGATCCCATGGAGACCTCTAGCTCCTCTGTCCCCGTTCCGCCACACTTGGCACGCAGGTCACCCAAGATACCCAGGAAGGACGCCTAGCAACCCAACGGCCTTCCATACGGAACACCACAACCGCAGTCGCCGCAACAGGCTGCGCCGAACTCTTCTCTTCTCTTCGCTTCTTGTACCTCTACTGACTCCGTTTCCATCGCTTCCATACGGAGTTCCAGACTCGCCATTCCATTTCCCATGATCCGCTTCCTTTGATCCTTTTATCTCCTTTTGGCCACAGACACCCGCACCCCATCTAGTAAAACCCTCACCCTGAAGGTTCCCACCCCTTGTCTTACCAGTATATAAGTCGGGTACTTTCTCCCATGTTCCCTAGCTAGTTCTACGCCTCCTAGACATGGGAGGGCACTCGGCCGACTACGAGCTCCCCAACCGGGCTAGGGACGGCTAGCTCCCTCAGCATATCCTCTCGCTGTTGTATCGTCCATGCACACTATGAAGCCTCTGGACTGGTTCTCTCTGGTGTGCACGGTTGCCACCATGGTCTTCCGCTAGTCGGCAAGGTTGCCGCTAGCACAAGGGTTATCCTTGACTGGGTCAGAGTTGACGCCAGTCCCGTTTGTACTCCTATCCGCCTATACCCAGTACTCGTACTTCATACTTGTACCAGTCTAGTTATTCCGCATAACCAGCGTAGTAATCTAGTATCCTCTTCCACGCATCTTCTCTCGCGTGAGACCATTCGATCTAGCCGACACTATCGAACCCTTGGCCCTAGTCTAGTCGTCACTACTAGGAACTCACTCTTGACGCTTCGTCTATAAGACTTCGCTCTACTTCGAGTGAGCGCTGCTAGGTTATTACGCAACCAGCGTAACACATCCTAGTATGTGTAGACCATTCCTAAAGTTCCAGAGGCATTGTAGTATGCTTGGAAGTCCAAGGGTAGTCTCCTACTCTTATGACGAAGAGGGAGAGAAGAGAGCTAGTTCTTTTGTTACGCTGATTGCGTGGTAACCTAGCAGTGCTGTAGAGCACTAGCTCACTCTACGGTGCTATCCATGCATTCTCCCATCATCCACACACCATCCCAGGCTCCTAGACCTCACCCCGAGACAATCCAATTGCCCCGAAACCTTCCCAGGCCTTACATCTCATAGGACTGATGTTCTTGGAGCTAAGACCAATGAAGACCGATGTTTTTCCCATGGCCCAAACCACTCTTGGGCCATAGACTGAGAAGACCGACGCTTTTTCCTGTGGTCTGGACTATGCATCAGTCCACTCCACAGCTCTTGGGCCACTCTCTTTTACCTCGGCCCACTCTATTTGGGCATTCCTGATACAACCCTAAGACCTGAAGTCCTCGAGCTACCACTTGTCAACCAAAGCTCTGTAGAGGGGAGAGTGTTGGCGTCTAGGCTGGGGCCTTAGAGAGGAGAATACCCAAGTGAACTAGACTGGGGGTGCCAGTCGTCGTCCGCTGGGTTTATATATTCATAGGGTACATAGGTTTTCATAATACGTCTCGTCTATAAGAGTCCATACCCTGTGCCCTGGGCGCAGGAGTGTGGCTGAAATGTGTATCAAGGGAAAACATGTGTGATCGGGAATGGAAGAAGAGAAGCATACCACAGCCGTGCGGCGGTGGGAGAATGGAAGGGAAGCATGCACAGCACTGGGCTGTGTCAAGGAGTGCATCAAGCATGGGTGAATGATGAAGATGAAACGAGTGACGATGGTGCAGAGATCAGAGGGCAAGGCTGAGGCCGTTGATCCTGATGATAAGATAAAGAGAAGAGATTAGATAAGAAAGAAAAAGTCGTTGAGTCCGTTGTAGATGCTGGTATGGGGCAGCGATCGTAACATTCGGTAGGGTTTTGGGGTTAAGTTATGGAGAGTGACTCTCCCATTGGACCAGTCGATGGATGGATTTTGTTCCTTAAGCCAGGGGAGTCCTAGGATCATTTCCTCCTTTCCGCAGTTGATTACGGTGAAGTCTCTGTCTTCTTCGACGTTTCCGATTCGCAGGGTTACCCGAACTTTATGTCGAGCCATTCCTCCTAGGTTGATGATTCCATCCACGTTCTGGGTGACTAGAGGTCGTGGGAGATGTTCTTTCTTTAGGCGATAATTTTCCACTAGATCCTTGTCGATGAGGTTTGCTGAAGCTCTGCAGTCTATTAGAGCTTTGGCGTCTATGACCTGTGTTCCTGGGGCGAAAAAGGATACTGGAATTCTTAGTGATGTCGCCCTTTTGTCTGATACGAATACTGGGGCGATGGTGACCTTTGAAGATGTTGGTTCCTTTCGTCTGGTTGGTGTTTTTGAAGATTTCTTGGAAGGTGGTTCCTGCCGAGGGTGGTTCTTAGTTGAACAGCCTTTTGCGTGGCAGATAAAACAAAGGTTTTCTCGGAAATGCCGAGCCCTTTCGATGTTTGAGAGGCGAACGGCGTTGATACTTATGGTGGCTTCTTTTGTTCTTCGTGGTTCTTTGGGTTTCTCGGTTTCCTTCCGAAGAGAGATTTTGATAGTGTCTACATCCATGGCGTCTGGGTCTTGTTCCTGGTATGCTGGCGCTCTAGGGAGGAAGGGGTGTACAGTCCTTCCTGCTCGGTATGCGTCCAATCAGGACTGCTGTGTGTGGAACTGACTAGCCTTGTCAATCCAGCCGTGAAGGGTGGTCGGGGGGTGTTCCATGGCGATGATCATTGTGACTAGTGCGGGGTCCATTCCATCGTTAAGCAAGTCAATCAAAGTGACTTGATCCGTAATGCCAGTTCTGGCGGCGTAAAGCTGGAACTTTGAGACGTAGTCGGAGAAGCCGTTCTCTTTGTCCCGTAAGTTTTGTTGGAGTTTCTTTAGTCTCATCCGGGCGTCTGCCGCGATGTCGTGCGGGGAGAAGGTGGTGAGGAAGTTGCTGATGACGGTGGAGAGGGAAGGTCGTTCCCTTTCATCGTCGTCCAGGGCCTTTTCCACCAGAGGTTCTGCGAAGAGTCTTCCTCGAGTGTCTTTGAGCTTGTTGAGGAAGATCAGTACCTGTTGCTGTGGGGAGAAAATCTTGTCGTTGATTTCGTAGTATGCTCACATGGTGTTACTCCACCATCGAGCCTCATCGGGTCGGCCGGAGAAGTCGTCGGGGATTCCGGCGGTAATTTCTTTCTTGGAAGTCCATCTTGTTGGACGTCCTCGTTCCCCAGTTGGAGGCGGAGGCGAAGGGAATCGTGGGGTTTCTGGGCCAAGAGGGGTGTACATTCCAAAGTACTCTGGGACCGGATCTACTGGGCAGTCCTGAATCGGCTCTTCGGGAGCGGATATGTCCATGGGGATTAGAGTTCCTGCGCCTGCGGCGCTAGCAGCTGGTGCAACACCGGCTTCTGACGCGATCGATATTCCGTACCGGGAATAGTCACGGGGTTCAGGGTTAAGGGTTTCTGCCGAAGCGTATAGGGCAGAGGGTTCTGTGGAGCTAGCAGTGCTCTGTACATCTTCCATGTCAGGATCAGGGACGTTTATGCGTGGGCGTCGACGATACGAGGGAATGTTTTCAGGAGAAGGGTTTCTGGGAGGTCGGGTGAGAGGAGATCGTCATCCAAGGGAAGAGGGAGAGTGAAGTCTTTCTTCCTGTCGTCTGGGTGAGTTTCGTTGGGACATGGTTGGCTCAGAGGCGTCGAGTCTGCGTAAGCGATATCAGGGTTCAGAGGTGTCGCGTGGCATGAACGGTTCCGTTTGGTCTAGAGGCGTTCTAGTATGTGTAGACCGTTTCCTAAAGTTCCAGAGGCGTTGTAGTATGCCTGGAGGTTCTGAGGGTAGTCTCCTACTCTTGTGACGAAGAGGGAGAGAAGAGAGCTAGTTCTTTTGTTACACTGGTTGCGTAGTAACCTAGCAACACTCACTTGAAGTAGAGCGAAGTCTTATAGATGAAGCCGAGGTTCGTTCTGCAGACCGAGGCGAAGAGATTTCTCCCTAATAACCTTATAGCAAAGGTTAGGGTCAAGGGTTCGATAGCGTCGGCTGGATCGAACGATCTCACGCGAGGGGTGCGTGGCTAAGTGGACTAGATTACTAGGCTTGGTAGGCGTAGAACTAGCTAGGGAACATGGGAGAAAGTACCCGACTTATATACTGGTGAAGGCACAGGGTGGGAACCTTCAGGGTTGAG
>JBBPLT010000918.1:0-11066 GCA_038089955.1 Strobilomyces dryophilus | reverse complement strand
CGGCGGCAGGCTTTCGCGCCCAGCCGGGGCCCGCACCGCAGCCGTCCAGCCGCCCTGTCGACGCGCCCCATGCCCGCGGCGCCATGCACAAAGGGGGGAGGGCCGCGCCGCCTGCCTGCGCCATGGCTCCGCGGAGAGCTGCAGAGGCGCCCGACGGGATGAGTGCGTGCTCTGTTGGGGCGCGATGACGCACCCGGTGCATTTCATGAAGCAGCGCTGCGGCACGCGTGCAAGCGGGCGCGGTGGGCGAGCAGACGGGGCGCGGTCGCGAGGGTCGGGGCTCGGGCAAAAGCTGTGAGCCGGAGTTTGGCGCCGATAGCTGATGCTCACGTGCCTACGGCGAACTCCGGGAAGATTCGGGCACTATCGGACTTTGAATCCGCCCGTTTTGGACTTAAGGCCCTGCGGCGGGGCCATCCCCAACTGGCACGTGCGCAGCGCCTGCCTGGAGCGCCGGGTGAACCCGGTCATCGTGCAGTGCGATCGCACGCGCTTACTCTGGGACAGGCTGGAGGAGCGGTGCATCTTGGTCATTTCCGCGTTCACCACGCCGCCTCATCACAACTAACATAAAGCGCGAGAGCCGCATCAGCCCGGGATCGCGGTGGAGCTGGAGAGTAACGCAGCGAAAGGCTTGCAGGAGAATGCCGACCAGATGGCGAAGTGGATCAGGCAACGGATAAAAGGTAACGGCGGTGGGATTAGTCGCGATAGTGAGGGAAGCCAATTTGTACCTGTGCCTAAGAACGCATGCGCCGCTTGCATCGCGTGGCCCGCGGTGAACGGGCGCTAGCTGAGGTGGAAAGCGCCCCCAACGCCCTTCTCTGGAGCCTGACTGCCACCTGGCGTCGGTGAGATGCCTGACACAGGCGTGCGCGAGGCAAAACTTGCTGACGCCGGTGGCCCGTCCCCGTCCATCGCGTTCGGGCCACGCTTCCCATCCGCTGGCGGCTGTGGCCTGCATGCAAACGCTCGCCAGGCCAACCATCTCCACCCCGAGCGTCTTGTTGAGAAGGGAGCCCGTCGCTTGTTCTACGACCGGTACAAAAATTGTGGGAGAACCTACCCTTGACCTTTCCTTGACCTTTTTTCGCGCTGCCATTGAGTTGTTGTAGAGCGACGCACGCGTACCGGGCGAGCGTAAGATCAGCCTGAAACGCGATCAGTCTACGATGTGAAAGGCAAACCACGCGGCGTCACCTTGCCCAGGAGACCCAACCCCACTCTGAGCAATACGCTGAGTTTTTCAGATGCGATGCGTTTTGCTAATGCGAACATACCCAGGGTGGTGATCGCACCTCGACGTTGGCATGCCGGAATGAATTTCGTGGAATCTAGGAAGCGTTAGGCGGCCTTTCATACCGCAGCACCCGAAAAAACTTGCTATAAACCTGCCATAGCTTGTTGGTGATACCGTTGCGATGCGTTTCCGCGTGTACTTGCCCGTCCATCCTCGGAGAGTGTCGGCTGGAAACAAAGTGCTCAGGCGACAACCGACGCGTTCGAAGGGGCGCTCGTACCTGACATGTATGGTTTGGTGCTCGCATGGAGCGCGTTTGACGGACGTGAGCCGTAGGCTGGTGAGATTGGTGTGCAAGTGTGGGATAGATGGTACCTGATCTGCGCTGAGCACTTCCTCATCAGGCATCCATCCGTTTTCTGCGATCTTCCAAGCAGGCTTGGCGACGAAGGCAGGAAACTCTAAGTACTGATATTTCTTGAGATCGGCAAAGGCGAGCAGGAGGAATCGGTTGAGTTTAGAAGGGTCCTTGTGGCCGACGGTGCTGTACCAGATCTGGGGGGTGTCAGATGCGGAGGAAGGCGGGGATAGGACGAACCTCGCCTGCGGCCTTGGGCCCTTCGGTGGTGCTATAGTTTCTGAACACACCGCGCGCGGAGACAGACAGCGGGGGCACACTGGGAACGGGGCTGGATGGATCTGGGTCGATGCGTGCGAGCGTCTGCGCCGAAGGCGAAGTTGTAGCCGAGGGCGAGGTCGTGGCCGGTCTCGCGATCTCTGATGGACCGCCTGACCGAGTAGGAGTCTGCGAGTGTCTGGGACTCGCCCGAGAGATGGATGGCATTGACTCGGATCTTGATGCGGGTGAATCCGTGCCAGACAGCGGGCTGGGCGAGGGACGCGAATGGGGCGAACCGGACGATGGGTATGGTCGGGGACGGAGACGACCGAAAATGGGTAGGTAATAGAGCGAGTAGCGACGCAGGCCTGTGCCTTTGCCAGGGCCTTGCGGACCACGTCCCGTCTCGCCTTTTTCGCCAACATGACCTCGAAGCGGGCAAAGTCGTTGGGCGAGCGTCACTTCTGGATCGATGCGCACTTCCTTGCCCACGCAGAGTTTTCCCATCAGGCCACGGTGCCCTCTTTGTCGAGCTGTTTGCGGATCACGCCAGAGCCGGTGCCACGGGGGAGCTTGGTCAGGCGGAGCGGGGTGAGGAAGAGCAAATGCCTGGCAGGACCGAGGTCGGTGGGGCCGTCGACGATGGCCTGTGGAGGGATGAGCGGCAATGCGTGTGTGCGTGAAAGCCACTTGCCCGGTTGTGGTCAATGATTTCGGCGATGGCAGCGATGCTGCCCACAGGACCCGAGTCGAGCAGGACGACTGGTGGACGTGAGCGTGGAACGACGGCAACGAGAACGGAACGCACCTTGTTTGACTCGGACCTCAACGAAGGGTTGAAAGGCGGATTCCTGTGGGTCGGGTGAGCACATCCGCACTCAGTCTCGCATATCCACCCCCTCTGGCCCGTCGAACAGCGGAAAACACACGCAATGCGGGCTGGGCTGCAGGGAGCGAAACGGGACACTCACGGACGCGTATGGCTGGGATGCAGTAGGTCCATCACAAACCTTGTCGGATTTCGCGGTCCAAGTGTATAATCAAACGACGGTGATCGCGTTGGAAGAATGTTGCCAGGTCCCAGGGAGGGTCATTCGTTACAGAATCTCTTGGCCAGATGGATATCACCGACATGTGGCAGTATAGCACAGGAAAACAACAGTTTCAAGGTCGCAGTCGTCGAGGTGAGGCGGATTTGAATGGCAGTCTGTAGGCGAGCGGAAGGGTCTGACCCGAAACTAAGCAACGCTTCCAGCAACTTCTCTCGCGAAAAAAAAACAAGGAGACTCGTTCATTTCCAGACGAGCTGACAGCGGATTGCAAACTATACAACGTGGCGGACGAATCAAGCCAACTACATAACTACGCCGAACGAAACCAGGGCGCGAAAATTGATGACAAGGAGGCCGGAGGACAGGAGGGGCGTTCGGTCGGCCGTCACTCTCGCAGGTACCCAGAAGGTTTGAGTGAGTCAGCGCATCGCAGGGACCACCCGACGCTTATCGTCGTTCATCCGTCTGCAAAGCGAATGATTCAGTAAACAGGTACAGCGATATTGATCGGATAGCGTACCCCCGAGATCCAGCATATCTCGACGTGTGTGTCTGTGCGTCCGAGCGACACGATCAGATCGTAATCGAGCTAACGCAGCTAACAGCTTAGTTGAGTTCCTTCAGTCCTATCAAACGCGATGCTGAATTATGGGAACCCTGCTACGGGAACGCCTCAGAAGAGCTACCCATCCAGAGGCTAACATTCACAGAACCACAAACCCCCTCGAACTTCGAGAAAGGAGCAGCGACAGAGCAAGACAGCCCTCGCGCCTCTTCGCACAAAATAACCATCCGTACGTTGTTTGATCGTGCTCACGAGCCAAATCCATCCCTTCCTGCACCTCGAGAACCAAATCAACAAGAATGGACTCAGCGTGAAAGAGAATTTGCAACGAATACCCATCGGGATCAGACCACATGTCTGGATGTCTAAATGCACTTTTAATCGGCTCGATGACAATAAGGCCAACAGCGGTAAAGCGGCATCGGAATGCGCGTCCGTGACCTTTCTCGCCCAATTTCGTGTGCAGCTTTGTACGGCTTAGGAACCCACACGCATCCCTGGTCTCCACGTTTCTGCTGGTCACGTCGTCGAAGTCGATGTCACCGCAACCACGACCGGTTCGTTACCGTCGTCGGCGACGGCGAGTACATAATCTACACGCAGCTCGCGTGGCGGAACAAGTCGTTCTGGAACGGGCTGCCGTTCGCATGGGCGGGCAACTCGAACACGTATGCGGCGCTGGAGAGCAAGGTCAAGCTAAGGATGTACAAGAACCTCAAGGAGAGGTGCCGGGGATGAAGGGCTCTGGGAGCTGGTCGATCGATGGGTTGCACGGCGGTCCGTTGTTGGACGCGTGAGGTAAGGGGTTCGTTCATGCGGCGGATAGACGTGGACGCTAAGAACGCTGCGTCGGCACGTCTCTCGGTGGTGACTCTGCTGATGACGTGGGCGGATTTATTGGTCTGGGATGGGATCCCTCGTGGCCATCGCCTCTCAAGATTCGTTTTACGCGATCTTCGAGGGGAGGACTGAGATCACGAACGAGGGTGCCGAAGAAGCGTTTGAGGTCGTGTCTGAGTTTTCGGACAAGCCCGTGTGCTTTTCGTGATCGTTTGGGCGCGCGACTGATGATCCTTGTAGCGTCATGGGTCGGGGACTGCCACGGTTTCGTCTATACCACGGTGGGCAATCGGGTCAGCTACTTTGTCAGCAACGAATCTTACATCACCAGTCAGTCAGACCCGTGCGTTTGTGCGTGGACGCATTCCTTGCCTCTCGGCTACATACCGGTGCGCAACCGGATGTACCTCGCCGACAAGGACATGAACATCTACGCTTGCGGCTTGTCCTCGAGCGCGGTCGATTACCGAACGGCGGTTCTCCGTGGCAACGTGGGAGCTGCCGCAGAGATGTTGCCCACGCTGCCCAAGGAACAGTTCAACAAGGTGGCACACTTCCTGGAGGGCCGGGGTGGGTCTCGTCGGACACACGACGCGCGGGACTCGCGACCCTTTTGCCTAGACCCCTCGACCCTGCATGCCCACCGTGCCTCGGCGCTGGAGCTTCCGTCGCTCTTGAAAGGCTTCACGAACATCGAGCTCTCTCCAGGCCAGCCGGACCAGGCGCTCTCGTAGTATGATCCATCGATCTGGGGAGCCGTCCATCAAGGGTGGGCTAAGCCAAACGGACGATCGCGTTCTCACTCGGCGCGAGCAGCGGGGACTTAAGGTTGAACGGCACCGTTCCTCTCTGAGCGCTTACCGGCGGACTGGCCAACTTCATATCCAGATACCGCGATTACTTGCAAAATGTGCTGCGAATTGAATAGAGGTCGCAATCGCCTCGCGTTAAGAATGCCCAAGCGCGACTCACTAACAAGGCTGTCTTGATGAAATGGGAGCGGACGGACGTCGCTGAAGACGTGAATCTGCTGACCCCCATGGAGTGCGAGGTACTGGCAGAGTTACTCGCTAGCGATGGCTGGGCCTTTTGAGCTGCACCTCGAGGACCTCACGCTGTCATACTGGGCTGAGCTCAGGGTCTTGACGCGGACCCGGTAGATCTGACAGGCGTTGTGATGGTCTCCTTTTGTAAATCGTATGATAGGAAAGTGGGCCGTGGGGTACTGAGTCGCCAGACAGGCGGCACCTGCATCTGTAATTGGATTGGAACGGTAGCTGGGTGAAACGCGGTGGTATTCTCGGACGACTGCGTGTCGCTAGTTGGTAACGATCGTGTTACAATCGACGAAGTGCCCATCGTGCATTTTGTTGACGCCTGCCCTAAGACGTTTCGACGACGACAATCCTTCTTGAAACGCGTCCGATCTGGTAGGAAGCGTGACCGCGCTGCGAAGTGGTCGAACCAATGCAAGAACCCGCGTGCACATTCCTCCTTCGCCTGTTCGAAACTTCGGCGTATGCGTGCGTCGTGCAAAGGATGAACGTACGCTGAGTAGCATATGCCGGATCACCGCGCGTGGTGAGCGCGTGCTAGGCGCCGCTGGAGATTGGGAACTAGTAGCGCGCCCTGTCCTTGGCAAGAATGTCTCCGCCTGACGACGTGCAGCAGCGAGGAAGGCACAGTCGGATTCTAGGAACAATGCGCATTCGCATCCTACGCGGATATCGCTCACCGGCGCGGTCGAAGGCTGGAAAAACGTGCAACTGTAGCCGATCCAGAGAACGGCGGCACCCTAGTGCGTGAAAAATGAGTACCGTTGGCCGCGAACTAGCCCTGGACGAGCAGGTTGTTGACATAGAGCGGGGCTGAAGGCGGTACAGGTTGCACTGCCGCCCTCCCCTTTTGTTGATCCAGCGATGCATGGGGTGAGGTAAGTCCCTCGGATCAGATGCACCCGCGATAATACAACGACAGCTGTCAAAAAAAAAAAAAAATTCCGCGGCATCCCACCGACCCTGCATAGGCCCGTTTGTCTGTTGGCTTTGTACCCCTTTACACCCCTGCATTCTTTTTTTTTGTCGCGCACCTCTGACGAGCCAGACCCTGGTATGCGTTGATGTAGAACCCCCTTGCTCCCTTCTGTACCGCCCACCTCTGATGAGCCAGACCTTGGCACGCACTAATGTAGGATTCCTCTACTTTGCCTTGCCTGGTAGGTTTGCGACGGGTGGATCCGATGGGTATTGCCGGTATGGTCCCCGCCCATTTTTTCTCAACTGCATCGCTTGCCCTTATATCCACCCCGGCACCTCCGCTACTGTAACTACGACGACGGGGAGAGTGGGGGTGATACGCTGGTGGCCAATGGAGCCTCATTCGCCTTGATGAGGAGGGTGCGACGTAGCAGCGTTCCCACCTACTGCTATGGCGACAGCGACGACGAGGTCGATGGCAATACCGGTATGCCCCTCATCCATCTTCTCCGACCTCACTATTCACCCCCTATCTACGCTAAGGCTCCAATTCAGCACCCAGCATCCAGCACCCTGCCTTTTGTCGCTTCGCCTGCGTTGATTGTCCTTAACCACAGATTATCCGAGCTCCAATCCGGGCTACTAAACAGACTGGAGACCCTCACCCTAGGATCATTCATGTGTCAGGATGATTATGAAGATTACGTGATGCTCACATTGACAGGTTCTACAGCGCACTCGAGAACCTGAAGACACTCAAGATGGCGCTGCCAGCCGTTGATGGTTGGTTTTTTGGCGCCCTCACCTTGCCCAACGGCTTGGGTAACGCGTTCCTGCCCAAGCTCAAAGAGTTGTATATCTCAGGGGCCACCAGCAGCGATCTCCGCGAGATGGTGGAAGGGAGAAAGAAAATGGGTTTTCCTCTCTGCACGCTTCATGTGGAGAAGTTAAGTGCGGAGGATATGGCGTGGGTGAGGAGGAAAGTGAAGACAGTCAAGGTTTTTAATCCAAAAAGATGGGGGGTACTGTGGATTGATCTGGCAGAGATGTAGACGTACCCGGGTGTTTCAACTTTATGTCACGTCTGCAGGCCCAGTGCCCCCGCAAATTGAATCTTCAGCTTCCAGTCGTAGTATCAAGAAAACTTCAAGACTGTCAAGTGAGTTCTGTCCACCAGTACAGGCTGATTCAATGGTCGTCTTCTTATACACGGTTGCAAGGGCAACGTTGGACCTGTAACGGCGAAACGAAATGCCACCTTTCCGAGATCTGCGTACTGCAGAAGAGACGAGCACCACGCCCGATGAGCGGCGACACGTGTTGAGGACGACACTGGACCAGACAGGTCATCCAGTCTGCTTCCGATAAGAGATGCAGGTTTGTTTGAAGGTGCGACGCGCTGACCCGGTGAACGAGGGAGTCAAACTTGCTTAATGTAGCAGGCGCTCTTTGATCACGCAGGATCGACCGACGCGGGAAGACGATAATGACGGAGTACATTATTTACAGCGAATGATCGATCCAACTCAAACAAAAATCTTCGGAGATATATTGAAGCGTTTCGTCGAATGAGTAACTGACGTAGTAGTGATACACAGGAGTGAATTCATGGCCCGTTAGCCCGGTTTCGCGCAACCACCCTGGGAATCGTGCGAGCTGATCAAGCATTACAACGCGAGCGAGCTGCGCCAATGTGGACGTAAAGAATGCGCCGATCAAATGGAACATTGACCGACTTGATCGTTTGGTTGACAGCACGCGTATAGTTTTGACGACCAGAGTCCGTCATAAGTCGGTCGAACGTCGACGTGATCTTGTTCTTCTCGACGTCGTCCACCGCCCACATGGTCCCGATCACCGAATGAAAGCCGATGAACTGCATCGCCGATGCGAGATGGATCATCTCGTCCAAACTCTGCTCGTCTCCGGCAGTCGTGTAGCATGAAGACAGGTACGCAAATTCGGGGTCCTCCAAGTTGCAGCGGATGATGCGTTCGATCGTAAAGTCGCCATCGCTCAGAGCGAACACCGATTGAAATGGCTCGTTCCTGTTGGCGAGATCGTTTCATGTAAAATGCACCCAGTCGTTCTTCCCGAGCTCCTTGGCGACTCATGGCGTGCATGATTCTTCGCCCTCGATTCGCGTGAACGTGGCGGCATCATTTACAGTTCAGAGTTGACAGAAAAGAGTTTGCTCTTTCTGGAAGCATCCGCCTGGCCAATTCCGACGAATCGCTTCATATTTCTCGCGGGTTTCAATGAAAGGAGACGTCGGGAAGGGATGAGAGCGCCCAACGTGGGGGTGTAAGAGGACACGTAGGGACCTGCCAGATTTTGCTCTCAATTCCTATACGGACCGGCGGCGCGCAAAGGAAGGATAGAAAATTCGGCGGTGGGACACCACCATACGCGGGATTGCAACGGGCATGTCACCCAGAGAACGCGGACAATCGGAGAGACATCATCCCAAAGTTCCCGTAACATCTGACCAAGAGTTTTTGGTGCATCTGCTGTCATTGGACGCCTAGTCATGGCACGGTGCTTCGAAGACATGCGTTCGACATGCTGTTTAGTGATCGATAACGAGATATGGACCGGATCTTGGTCCTCGAAGATGACGAGTGCATCGCAGCCATACTGGCTCGGGTTTACGATCACCATAGGTCCCCAGCTGGCTGCACGTCGAAGATCTGAAAACAGAGGTGATATACATAGTTGGTCATGCTGATCTACTCCAGGAGAATAGATGACTTCACAAACGCGTGAACTCCCTTGCTAACTTCTCCGCAGCGGGGCCGGACGCAGTAGCTTCGTCGAGCGGAGAGCGAAGGCAGGTGAACTGGTTCCAAAATACACTCCGGCCTTGCTCTAGCAGCCCAGCCGTACGCTGCGGAGAAGTCGGAGTGATGTTTCATGTGCCACGAAAGGGGAGTCGAAGGATGCTGGTATTTTTCACCCTCGTGAATCCATGCTCGAGCGGCACGCAAGTCTGTCGCGGACACAGCGCGGGATATATCTGCCAGGTTGGCATACAGTATGATGAATACTTCGTGGAGATCGTTCTGTTATGATAACGGCATGAACATAATATAACAAAGGAATATAATACAAGATGATTCGCTGCCGCAGATGGACCTTGGAGGCCCTGCTCAGATACAAGGTGACAGTAGCAAGTGGAGAGATGAACTGCAAGGTTGTTCAAAGACGCGGAGTGATTCGGGTGTCCCGGCGGGCGAAGCGAGAGTGCTTCTCGGTCAAGGGCAATGGCCTCCTCGAGAGCGCCGAGTTGGTTATAGCGAGCGAACAGACGGGTTTGCAAGGTAATTCCCACCCCCATCATTTATTCAAACGGGTCTTATCCCGTACCCCACCATATTTACCATTCAATCCTCGCCGTCGTCGCCGGTAAGAGTCCAACTTGACAAGCCTGTACGTTCTCGCTGGGATAGAAAATCGATCGGGCTATATCCTCGACAACCACCGTACTGCAGCTACGAATCCCCCCTCATCACCTCCTAGTAACGCTCCCAACTGCTATCAACAACATCGCAATCCTCGGTGTGATTATGGCTCCAATAGCCATCGCCCGCCCACTCGTCATCGGCTCCTCTACGGGGCTTGAAGCACTGCACCCCCTGCAGATGGAAGGTAATGTGATCAGAGGCTTCGGGCGTGGCTCCAGAGAACCAGGCATCCCCTCCAACCTAATACTAAGACGGCCAGGCTGCGTACGGCGACCTGCGCACATTTCGCCAAACTTGTCGAACGACGGACACGGACCACAATACACGTCAAGGGTCAGGCTGGTCTTCCTCCTCCCCGGACACGCTGACTGCCAGCCAGGCACAAGCGAGTTCAAGATCCAGATATCCATCAGCCCAGACGCGACCGTCCTCGACCTCAAACACGCCATCGCCGAAGAGTCGGGCGTCGAGGCAGATCGGTACCGGTTGGATCTACTCGGGTGTGTGTCCAGCACGTCATCGTGTGCATGGGACTCAACGCTGAACCAGACAGAGCGCTTAATGTAACGCTAAGTCTGGTCTCACGTATTTCTACCTCTCATCGCCCCGCAGGATGAGGATGCCTTGTCCGTGTACAGGACCCAGTCCTCGCACACCATTCGCACGGTCGGTGGCGCAGCACACCAGCAAACCTCGTCCAGATCCACCTCTGCACTACCGCCACAACAGGTCCCCAACATGCAGGCCGGTCAGAACCCATCTGATCCGCTCACCCTCCTCAATGGCTACATGGGCCACGACCTCATGGCAGAATTCAGCCCGTTCGCAAATACGGGCGTAAATACCAACGATCCAAAAATGGTCCGTATCTCCAGCGTACATGATGATCGTCTGCCCCTCCGCAGCTCCATACTATGATGCAACCCCCTGAGTTCACGCAGCAAACGTCTGCGCTCATGTCCGATCCTGTCATCCTAGACCAGATCATTACCCTCAATCCCCAACTCGCCCAGATGGCGCCACAAATGTGCCAAATCTTCCAAAGTGAGCAGTTTAGACAAATGGCGTGCGTACAACTGTCTCTTTTCCATCGATGATGCGTCGATCCCCTTCCCGGTATCACATACAGTTCGAACCCCGAAATGCTACGTATGATGATGCAAATGTCAGCAATGATGCGCGGGCCCTGCCCCTGGCATCTATCCATATGAGTTCCCATCTTGGACCCCAGAGATGGTCAGATGGTCAGATGGTCAGAGAGTTAGAGAGTTAGATGGTCAGAGGGTCAGAGGGTCAGATGGTCAGAGGGT
>JBBPLT010000917.1:0-11088 GCA_038089955.1 Strobilomyces dryophilus | reverse complement strand
CCATCGCCCAGTTTTCTATAAACAATAAACAAAGCGCTTCGACGAAGAAGACTCTGTTCGAAGTCACCAGGACATACCTTCCTCGTATGGGAAATGAACCCATGAAAACACCTCTTGGTATCAAGGATCTTGCCGCTCCAGCAGCGCAACAATTCTCCTCGGATATCACGGCTACCTTGGATTAGGTTAAAGCCAACCTAAAAGCGGCTCAAGACCGCATGAAACATAATGCCAATTGGCACCGGTCCGATCCCCCACCTTACTCGGTCGGCCAACAGGTTTGGTTGTCCACGGAAAACCTTCGGCTCACCCGAGCTTCTCACAAGCTATCTGAGCGATGGCTTGGCCCGTACAAGATCACCCGGTTGGCCGGACCCAACGTGGTTGAGTTGCACCTCCTGCGCTCGATGCGCATCCACCCTGTGGTCAACGTTTCCCACATTAAGCCTTATCGGGAGCGTCTGGATGGTCAACCAGTTACCCGGCCTGGACTGGTTGCGGTGACCGAAGACCGCGATAACGAATGGGAAGTTGACTACATTGTTGACTCCCGGTATAAAAACCAACGCCTGGAATATTTGGTACATTGGAAAGGGTATGACGACACCGATCGTACCTGGGAACCCCGGGAGCATCTTTCCCACACTAAGGACGTGGTGACCGCCTTTCACCTTTCTCACCCCGCGGCCCCTCGTGCCCTCTCTATCGGCCCTGAATTCCTCCTCCTCTTTTCCAAGCGGCCGGACTCCTTGACGGAGTTCTCTCATGCTCAAACTCCCTTTGATCACCTGGAAGTTGATCTTTAGGAAGGGGGTAGTGTTACGATCGAGTGTTACGATCGCTGCATCTACAACGGACTTAACGTCTTTTCTTTTTTTTCTTTCTTATCTTATCTTACCTCTTTACCTTATCATCAGGATCAACGGCCTTAGCCTTGCCCTCTGATCTCTGCACCATCGTCACTCATTTCACCTTCATCATTCACCCATGCTTGACGCACCCTTGACACAGCCCGGTGCTGTGCATCCTTCTTATGCTTCCCTTCCATTCTCCCACTGCCGCACGGCTGTGGTATGCTTCCCTTCTTTCATCTCCGATAACACATGTTTCACCCTTGATACATGTTCCAGCCACACTCCTACGCCCAGGACATAGGGTATGGACTCTTATAGACGGAACGTATTATGTAAACCTATGTACTCCATGAATATATAAACCCAGCGGACGACGACTGTGTAGAAGTACACTCAGTACTGGACGGAGTCCGAGACTATGTATTGCACACCTGTAGAAGTACACTACACGGTGTAAGTAATAGAGACGAGTAAAGTAGACGGGATCTCACCTCAGTACTGGACGGAGTCCGAGACTGAGATGTAGATCCGCGTCGGAACGAAATATAACTATCATAATTACGTAACACGGATGCAGCCGATCCGTTTGTATGGTCGTCCGTACAAATGTAATATCAACAGTGTACTAGGCCAAAGTGCCTGTCACACGTATGTCACACCGAACGTACCACTCAGGTGAATTTGGGGTCCTACATCCGGCACTATCCGAGGCGCGATTTTTCAATCGCATTTTCCGCATCGATTTGCAAAGCGCTGTAAAAGTGCCTCTGTTGCAGTTCCGTGACTGCAGGATAATTTCAGGTTTGAACGGCTCTAACGATAAACGGGGAAACTTGGTCAGCAGTCTACAACGTGATTACTTCCGCAAAAAGGCCACATGACAACGTACGGCACACGGACGATCAACATCTGCTTGTTTTCAGCGGCAACATTCCCACACTCTTGTAAACGCTGGGAACTAAGGGTTCACATCGACTTCTTTGAAAGCTGTATGAGTCAATGAAGCCTTACAGGGTCTTTGAGCAGCCGCACGCTCTGATGGGATGAAATGAACGGTGATGTTATCGATTATCTGAACAAGACAAACATAGGAATACATACAGTTGTCATCGCGCGGACAAACTCGGTTCTATTTGCCGCAGGCCGATTCCCTAGTTCTTGCACCGTGCTTTCCGATTCTTTGGATCCATCTTGCACAGAGTAGATCGATTCCGGCTACCCGACTTTTCAATCCAGAGGAATCCAAAACATAGGAAATGATGTTGGGCATTGGGCTCGAAATACTTCACCGTCGCTCAGGTACGTGTCGCAAGCAATTGAGTTGTGAGTAGGGCACACCGCGAAGCCAAATACAAGATGGCGAGATAAAGGACATAGCCCCACCACAACCATTGAGGTTTTCAGTGACACTGAGGAAGTATAGGTTTCGACGCAAAGGTGCATGCTATCTTTGTTGTGAGTCATGATCCAGTGCTTTCGGATCATTTTTGTGCATGTACACGTTGCAGCAGACTGCTAATCTTCATTCAGGTCACGTACTGTCTAGTACAACCTCCGTGGTGAGTGAAAGCAGACGCAAAGCAATATAATTTTCAAATAGAATCGGATGTTGATCTATATGTAGTTCCTTTGATCGTGGTTGCTTGGGTCTAATCGTGGATGTGTCTCGTGAAGTGGGGAACAGCCCGTCGTGTAGTTAACTTACTACATTTCCGTTTATGGTAATGGTTCGTTTACTTAACGCGACACGTTACACACTCGACTGGAGGTAAGCATCATCACTCCTTCCTACCTACTGACAAGGTATAGTATTCACACATCCTGTCCAGGTCGACCTCTTCTCTGATAATATCATCAACTCATTGTGTAAGGGAAGGCATATACTCTAATAACACTTTCTGCGCCCGAGCTTTCCTTGGCGTTGCAGAAGCCGGATCGGTGCCGGGCACAGTAGCGGCGAGGTATTTTGAGAGGGCGAAACGTATCGCAGTATTCATGTCTAGTGCTATTGCGGCATTCACGCGTAAGTTTTCCCTGTCTATTTCATGGACCGCTCACATTGCATAAATGGAATAGTAAGAACCTTTTTGCGCAACACGTTTATTGCATTGTGCAGCGTTAATTTTTCTCCCCATAGGATTGGTGGCCTCCGTGGCTGGCAGTAGACCGTGAGCTACTTATTCATTCACTTACGATCCGATTTACTTATCCGAGGTCACCAGTTCCACCGAGAGGTCTTGGTAGGTAAATGCCTAACTGAGATAACATAACTTGGATGTCCATAGTGACTGTGCTCTCAGCTGCCTCTGTATGTGTGATGTTCGTGCATCTACACATTCAGCCTTCCAGCCTTCCATCCCTCACCCCTTCTCAGTACCCAGAGACGGCTCATTTTTGACAAGATGCTACGTCGTCAGATTGATGAAGGCTGAGTCCCTGGGCCTCGCAACACATTACAACTTTCAGTTTATTCTGCAGGTGCTCAAGGATTACAAGGCCTACCTTCCCTTCGGTATATTGATCGGGTACGTTACCGGCTTTCCGACGAGACTGTTATGGATGTGCGCTGCTGCGAACGCCAAGCTACTCTCCGTTCCGTCGTTCGCCGCAGGTTATATAGCAACCATTCTCGTGGGATTCATTCCGACGAGAATCAGATTCGTGGACCATATGTGATCGGCAGCGGTTTCGTCAGCCTGGCTGGATACCTCCCAAACTGGCCGTTTCCAGGTCAGTCTAATAATAAGCATTGGCAGCACTCGCGGCAACTTCTGGGAATATATTCGAAGCCGCATCAAACCCGTTGTTGTATGGTATACTATCTGTCGTACGCTGTGATGCGAGCTAGCCTAGAGTTTGTGACTCCACCACCTTAGATGCTTCCTGCTTTGGGACTCACACAATCCCTGGGCTCCCTGGGATTCCAATAGCACATGCAGCATACCAATCTGGCTCTGCGATAACTCGAAAAGCAGGAAAGTGTTATTGCGTTATTCATGTGAGGTGAGTTCCAGTCGGAAGTCGCCGGGCCCGCCCGCTGTTTGATGAGTCGACCCGACAGCGGTTTTGAAGTCTTCGGTCCGACTCGACGCCATCATTGCCAACAGTGAGAAGGTGCCACTACCGTGTCCCGTCGAGTCATACTAGTGCGATCTCTCGTGCGAGCCGCTCATAAGAAACACCATTGGCACGCGACAACGATGGCCGGAGCGCGTCGCGGTGGTAATATAGCGCTGGCTTTCATATTTAAAACAACTTTGATACGGGGACCGCCGTCGAACTTGCGCCGCCAAAAGCGTGTCCACAGTGTTTCAGAAGATCGCGCAGCTAAATACAAGACGGCGAGAAAAGGGAAAGAGCCTCGTCATATCTGCCCTTCCACTGCCCATTTTCATGACCCCAATGCCTTCCGACGATCTCAAGGTCGGCGTTGAAGCCGACGTTATTGACCCCAAGATAGCCGCCATCCAAGGTACTGAAGAAGCCACGGGTTTCAGCGCCAAAATGCATGCCAGTATCCTGAAGAAACTGGACTGGCATCTGGTTCCCCTCGTCTCGCTGCTATACCTCCTATCCTTCCTGTGAGTTGGGGCCGAAGTGCACTGCGATCGTTTTTGATCGACGAGCATCTCGTCTTTAGGGACCGCGCTAATATTGGCAAGTATCGTTCTGCATCCCGGGTATGACCATACCGCTGACACCTGTTCATAGGCAATGCCAGGATCGCAGGGATGGGAAATGACCTGCACCTTGTTGGCCTTAGGTTCAACATTGCGTCTGCAGTATTCTTTGTGCGGATCTCTGTGCACGTGCCCGCGTTGCAGCAGGCGACTGACTTTCGTTTAGGTCACATACTGTCTAGCCCAACCCCCGTCGTGAGTGAAAGCAAACTTCAATCCAAGTAATGAAGCCAACAATATCCACAGGAATGTCATCCTGAAGCTCTTCCGACCATCTCGGTGGAGTAAATAATTTGGTTTCTAATGTGGAACCCGGTGCTGATCTAAAACTTGATATATGTAGTTCCTTCGATCATGGTTGCTTGGGGTCTCATCATGACTTTGATGTGTCTCGTGAAGACATATAATCAACTCCTCGTGTAAGGGTCCCATTGACAAGCGGGCCGTAACCTCTGATAACTCTTTCGGTTGTATACAGTGCCCGAACTTTCCTTGGCATTGCAGAAGCCGGCTTGGTCCCTGGTGTGATATACTATCTATCGGCGTGGTATCCGCGAGTTGAGAGGGCAAAACGTTTCGCGATATTCATAGCTGCTGCCACTGTGGCAGGGGCTTTTGGCGGCATTCTTGCGTAAGTTTGTTCTCTTGGTTTCGTGCAGCCCACCACTCACATCAGATTCAAAAGTTATGCGATTGAAAAAATGGAAGGGTGAGAAAGTTTTCTAAGCAACAAACTTATTTCATTGCGTATCGTTCTGATAGGATCGGTGGTCTCCATGGCTGGCAATGGATTGTGAGCTACTTATTCTCCTATGATCTCTGTGATCCGATGTGCTCATGCGAGATTCTCAGTTCTGCCTGGAGGGCCTTGGTAAGTGACTGCCTGTGGCCAGCTCGAGATGATATAACTTGGATGTCTATAGCGACTGTGCTCGTAGCGTTCACAGCTGCGTTCGTCATGTACGATGTTCGTGCATCTACGCGTTCCGTCTTCTATCCCTGACTTGTTTTCAGTACCCAGAGACAGCTTCATTTTTGACAGAGTCCGAGAGACGCTACGTCGTTGGACTAATGAAAGCCGACTCCCTTGGCCTCGCAACACATTACAATTTTCAGTTTGTTCTGCAGGCGCTCAAGGATTACAAGACCTACCTCCAATTCGGTGTATTGATAGGGTAAGTAGTCTGCTCTTTCGAGCGACCTTTATTGATATGCGTACGCTAGCTTGCTCGTTCCAGGTTATGCTATCGCTCTCTTCACGCCGACCATCATCAATGAGCTCGGGTTCTCTGCTGCGAACGCTCAGCTACTCTCCGTTCCGCCGTTCGCTGCAGGCTGTGTCATAACTATTCTCGTTGGAATACATTCCGACAAGCGCCAAATCCGCGGACCCTATGTGATTGGCGGTGCGCTCGTCGGCTTGGTAGGATGCCTCATTCTGTACACCCAAACGAACCCTCGGGCTGCGCTCTTTGGTGTCATACTCTGTGCGATGGGAATTTTTCCCACTTTCCCTGTCATCCTCGCTTGGACTACTGCAAACGCTGGAGGGGACGTCAAACGTGCTGTTGCCATTGCGATCGTCACCGGTCTTGGGAACACGGGAGGGTGAGAGAGGTTCTTCGGCTTAAGTATATCTTGATCAGGCGAATCGTCGCAGGATATTAGCATCGTTCATCTTTTTCGACCCACCGCGGTTCCACGTTGGTCTAGCAACCTGTATGGCTCTCATCGGTTGCTCGTGCGTCCCCTCTCCACGCTCTGGGTAGTCACGTTTACCGATGGCACGTAGGATGCTGACGTGCGTGTTCATGATGTGGGACTATAACAGGATCAACAAGCAGAAGGACGGGTGGTGCAGCGAACACGGAACGACCAACGAGCGCAGAGACGAATTCAAGGATAAGGGGGACGACAGCCCCCTTTTCAGGTATTCACTCTGATGTAACGCTGGTCCGTGCAATCTCTGTAGGCCATGTGGGTCTTTACGCATTCTTGCGTGTGGAGGTCCCCTCCGCGCGTCATTTGTTTTGTTGGAATCCAGGCAAAATATTGAATGCGTGTTGCTTCGCGTGGACCGCTTTCTTCATTCGCACAAGGTACAGCGCTGGCAGCGCACGTCTTCGTCAACGGCAAACGTCTTTTCAACCGTACTTGGCGTCATCATAGTTTGCCCGACTGTTGCAGTGTTTGAGGAATCATCCGCACGATCCAGACGTACCATACTACGGGTATGTATGCACCCGTAGTATCTCTTACTGTGAGTTCGTGAGGCGAGAGCGCCGAAGCTTGTAGTTAGTCCATTCACATGAACATCCTAGCTAAGTTTGTGAATGCGTTCCCTTGCCGCCCATCAGTTTCTCTACAGAAAAGTCCGTCTGTAATCAAGCCTATGCCCGTCCCAGCAGGTACGACTTTCTTTGTGCATGGGAGGAAATAGTTCTGTTCTCCTGCTTCTGAAGTCCAATTCCAGCGGCGGAGGATTTTTCTATTGACTGGCTGTAGATGCGGAGTTGCGGCCGGGTCCATCGAGAAATTCACGTTCAATGACGTGTTTCATTAGGTGATAAGTTTCGCCATGATTCATTATTGACGTTGCCTCTACGATCAGTACCATTTAGCAATACATTCGGCAAGATAGCAAAACCATTACATTCTACTCATACACAGTGAAGGATATAACTGTCCATTCGGCGGGAAACCGGAACATCGCAACGAGTGTCCGTACTCGTGCGACGACCGATTCCAACTAAAAGGGCATTACATACATAATCAGAGTCCCATCACCCAATTAATATCGAGCTACGTCGTAGCCATCTCCAACATGCTCGGGTCAGCAACGTGCTCCGCGACTTGCCTCCACGTTACCACTCGTCTGTGAACCGGACACCCAAACATGTCCGTATGTACCGACTTGAGCGACGGGAAGTGCGCCAGCAAGAACTGGACGACGGGGCGCGCTTGATTACCGATCTGGGAATTGAAGAAACGCAGCGTCGTGATCTTCTCGAAGCGCGATCGTGGGGCGACGCTAGGAACCTCCCTCGCGTCCAACGTCAGACCGACGTGTTGCAGGTTCGGGCAAACGGACACGAGGGAGAGGAGCCCCCTGAAAGTGAACCGCTTGAGGCCCTCCCACAGGGGGTGGACGTGACAAAACTCGACCACCTCGAGCGATGGCCAGCTGCGGCACAGGTTTGTCAGATCGGCGTCGCCGAGAGAGATTGGGTTTGGTAGATTTATGATCAGCTTCCGCAGGTTGGTGTGGCACGTGAGAGGTCGGAAGGTGTCGAACGAAAGGACGTAAGACTGGAAATTGTCCTTGAAAGTGTAAGGTCGCGGGTTGTTGATATCTAGCGACTGAAGAGTGGACTCCTGAGGGCGCGATGCCAGTCCGTTGAACAGAGAGTTTATGCTTGAAGAGACCTCCAGATTCACAGTAGAGAGAGAAACATGACTGAATATTTGGTCACCGGGACGCAGTAGCTCCGTGAGGACACCTAGCCAAGGCAATCTCAAGGTCATGGTCCGGACATTGCAAAGGGGGACGACGGAATGTGGAAAGGAGATCTCTGAAGCCCGACGTGGCCAAATACAGAGGAAGAGGCCCTCCAGCTGTGGAGACGTGAGAAGGTGCTGCAGGGCGCCGTCATTGACACAAGGTATGACTTGAAGGGACCTGAGATACTTAAAGCTACAAATAGCCTGGGAGAAAATGTCCATCAAACCATCTGGCGCCATGATACATAGCCTCAGATCTACTATGCTAGGACAGCGTAGAGGGCAGGTTCTCAGAAAGTCGCCCATTGCCATGTCGCCCCCAGTTCCATAGAGATCCAACGCGAGAATGCTGTGGCCAAGAAGTGGTTGTATGCGCCTGATTCCAACATGATTTGAGCTCGCCATCGAACCCCATTTCAAAAATTTCAAGTGGGGAAAGAGATTGATCTCGGACATCGCACATTCAAGGAAGTAGTGAGAACGATCGTTGCGGACTTCCAGTTGTTGAATGTGGGAGGCGCAACGCCTGATGACTGCCCATTCTTCTCCAGATGGTGGATTCTGTAGTTGTCAGATAAATTCCCGTCTCCAGAGAGGATCAACCTACCAGAGAACTCGTCCCAGACAAGACAGCTTTCCGTGAGGTATAACACCAGAGTAGCGGTTCCAGCGAGTTTAGCCGGCGCCACAAAAGGTCAGTGGCGGGCTCCGTGAATGCACGGCACGTCCGAGCGAGAGCAGCGAGCGCACGTTGGGACTCTGGGTCTGGTATTTGAGGTGAATTTCCGGCGAAAGGCGTGAAGTTTGGCGCGGCGAGGAAACCCAGCATTATATAGAATAGTTCCGGTATGAGCATGACTCGGAAGCAGGTTGACTTGGAGGAATGAGAAGACATCATTGAATGGCTTGTTGGATCGAAATTGGAGATTCGCGTGTTGGATTGAGATGGGGTGTCCTACACAGTTATATATGCTGCTAACAAGGAGGGTCCAATCTATGGCGACCATTGTACTCGCGTGTATCCCAGGATGGCTCCACAGTGTCTGTGGGTGATCGCTTATCAGGTCCTAGCGCCGGGTAGGAAGTCTCTCCACCACCCACTCACCACATTCTTCCCCACTTCGCAACCAGTCCAGCCGGTGGTCGCACCTTCAAGTTGGGCCAGGCCTAATCCGCCGGTAACGGCTTAGACTGGTAGCTGAACCCTCAAACGGGGTCGGAGAGGAGCACCAGACAGACAATGTAAGCGGATTTGTACCGCCCGATACCTCCTCGCATGCAGACTGTGGATTGGGGCGTGCGCTTCAAGTTGGCCTAAGCCACGGTCAGGCCCGAAATTGACACTTTCCTTATTTACGCTTATTACTTCCTTCTTTTCCTCGTCTGCTCGCTAAAAATGAGGATAAGACGGGTCAGTGTAAATAAGTACTTCTCGGGAAGACCAACGATTTGGAGGTTACGTTGTCCCCCTTCCCCAACTCGCTGCGGAGGTGATAGCCGCTTTCCAGAGCAGGGCCTTTGGAAAATAAGGTGCTCAAAGTGTCACGTCTGTGATTGTCCCCTCGCTGATGCTTGAGAAAGGTGATTCTTGCCGTCACCATGGTGGGCACATCGCCCGCCCACCTTCCTCAAACTGTCCTTGTAACCACCGAGCTGGTCCAATGTGTTCAATGCGGAGAGTATCCGGCTACTCCTACCATTGTTCTCGGCCACGTGCCCGACATCCAAAGGCCGGCCCGTAGGCGAAGTGAAGGAATGGAACCCCTAAACGGACAGACCATACCTCAGTGCTGCGAGGGTTTCAAACAATTGTTGTTTGGTTGGTGCACAAAGCCGATGGTATTCATGAGGTCTTTCCCAGATTCTTACTGCGAACACGCGCGAATTCCATCCACTCCAGCAATCAAGGAGTCCCACAGTACGTGACATGTACATGTAGACGCCGTTTTCGCGCCTGTATTAATAGAGTATTATATGAGAACTAGCTATCCGACACTGCGCCGGAACATGAAGATCATAGATCGGTCACATGGCGGACGACATTACCGACTTGCAGTCATCGAGAGCACGCAAACGAGTGACAGTCGCGCCGCTCTGCAGTCTCAGATGCGACAGGTCGACCGCGTCGCCGCCCATGTCGATCTTCTTGCCTTGCCCTGGTGAAATGGCGCAGCTCACGAAGCATATAGCTCAGAATGGCGACTGCGTAGCAGGTGTGAAAGCACAGCGCCAACGCCGACGAATATGTTCCAAACGTAATATGAGTTCTGGAAGACTTTTCCTGGCCCTCTTGTAGACATCGCTGAACGTACCGTGAAGTAATCGTAGAGTTCAGCAACGCGAGCGAGAGTTGCCCCGGGCTCACCATGGGTGGGCAGCAGTCACGTCCACCATCCTTTAGCAAGCCTATGCCACAACAGGACGAGCTATTGATTAAAACACGTCCACTGGCTCAGCGTTTCGGCATGCCGATACACGTCGGAGTCCCTGTGTGCACCAGGTCAAGTTTCATCTCTGCCATATGAATTGGTGGCGATAATCGTCGCTCCCTTCATTCGTTCGAATCGTTCAGCTGAAGCGACGTAGTCGAGGTGTCAAAGTTTTGTAAACCCAGAACCCGATGCGGTTGGCCCGACAAGAAAAGCATAGGTAGCAGAAAGCTGTAAAGTAGTGGACCAGCCAGTCAGACTGTCAGGCACTCAGGCTAGCGTTGTCAAAATACTATCACGTTACTGTAAGTGTCTTGCACGGCAGCCGAGCTCTCCGATGTATGTTTCGTGGTCGAGCATGCGAGCATGTGGCCGCGGCAAGGTGTACTGAGGCGGGACGATGGCTGAGATATGGGAGGCAAGCGCCGCGGCGATCGAATCAGGAGCAGTGCCTTAGCACGATAAGGGCTTACATTTTGCTAGGGTGCTGCTCCTGATTCTCAGCGACCTCACCGGCAGGACGACGTCAGGCGGAGCGAGAATTCAGGAATGCCACTTCCTCGGAATTAGTCTCGGAGGGCGCGGACGATGGGACGATGATCGTCGTCGGGACGTAGTTGCTGG
>JBBPLT010000915.1:0-11123 GCA_038089955.1 Strobilomyces dryophilus | reverse complement strand
ACTGTTGGATCGAGCATTGACCGTTTCTGCAGGTCATTCGCGACTCTGTAACATACACCGAGCATGCCAAGCGCAAGACTGTCACTGCCCTCGACGTCGTCTATGCCCTCAAGCGTTCAGGGCGTACCCTATACGGTTTTGGTGCTTGAAGCACTCCTTGGTTTTTATAGTTCAATATTCTGTTGTATCTTATCTGTATTATTGTAATGCAATCTTTATCCTTACACCAATTGTACTTACTGCAGGAGAACGGTCTTGACAGCCTTGGTGAGGTGGAGAATGTCGCTACACACTGGGCTGATCACTAATACTTAGAGCCGTTTTCAAAGCAAACTGTAGGACCCTGGATGTGCCCGCTGAATCAGCAGCACCGGTTAGTTTTGGACGACCGCCCACTGTCGACTGTCATCGCCCACCCACCATTTACGACCCACGCTACTACATATCGTGTTCACGGATGTCATTGGCCGCATTTGTGAGGTGAGGAGGTGCACTAGTTGGGTGCGTATCTGAGTCATCCCGAGCCCGGTTCACACTTCAGCTTTGGTTTTCCATGCTCGTTCTGTTTCCCTGTACGCACTCCCCGCGATACTTGGACAGCCCTCGTAACTACTAGAGAGCATTCCTGCACCATCATGTAGAATCCAATGATTCCCAGTTCTTTGAATGTCTTTTTTTGATACATTCAATGCAACAACAAAAATTGCATGTTATAGCGTAGACTGAGCCAAGTTGACAATTCGCAGTGTTATTTCATAATGATGAACACGATAGGCAGGTCGCACTAACCGGCGCTGCTGATTCCCCGGGGACATCCAGGGTCCTACACTCGGCAGCGTCCGCGATTTTTCAGTCGCGTTTTCCGCATCGCTTTGAAAACGGCTATAATCAAGGCCACACGCTTAAAAAAAGACACTAACACTGGTTAGACTGCTCAGCCAGCTGTACCTCACATGCCCAGTGTAGGCATATATCTTGATCTTGCCAAAATGGCGATGAGTCAAATACTGTACAGCCGCTACACATAACACCCCTACCTCATGCCATACGAGGTCGGGCTTGGATGGCCGACGTCCTGTTTCAACTGGAAAGCCAAGTCGCCTGCGTGTCGAAGGTGACACAGCTGGACCTGTGGATTGTGCCTTGCCCTGCCCTTGATGATCTTCACTACGTACTAGACGGGACAGCTAAGGACTTTACACCGGGCACGCCGCATCAAAAGCAGGGCGACTTAGCCGTTCCCTTGCGCCGCGGCGTCGTTGAGTTCCTGGGGCTCGTCGCCCCTGCTTCAGCGATGACTGCGCGACGCGCGCCGTCCGATCGGGTCGCCGTCGGCAATTAGGCAGGTGTAAATCTCGGCAGGTAATCATTCTTACTATCCCGGGACTGCTTCGCAGGGAGGACGATCGCTCATCCATTTCCACCTCGACTCCCAGTACCGCAACGCGAGGCAAGCTGGCCTTATGGACTATGGATTATTTGTGGTGGCAAACGATCCCTCGTTTGATGGAAACGGTGTGGCAAGCATACGCGGGCCATGCGGATCGGTAGAGTGGACTGGGGTATGACTCGACATTACGCCTGAAAATGTATTCGGCTTCGAACGGCATACATGAGATACACACGCCAGCGGCGGCCTGACATGAAACAGTCCACCCGCTTCTCTGATTTAATACGTTCGAATGTGTCAGAACAACCACAGGTGACAAATTATCCCAGTAGAAATGCTTGCCCACTGATACCGGAAGACTCACAATGAATATGGAACTCCATCATGGCGCAGTGTGGCAAAGTGTGGCGAGCAGACAAGTGTTCACTTCCGTGAGTCGATCCCTGCACCCAGAACCAACAGACGCGCCACGGGCTCGGCTGGAGCGATCGTAGAAATGCGAGGTGTCGCTTCAATTGCGGAGCCAGCAGTGGACACTGGATGACAATGTGGTAACCCCATAAGCGTGTTGGGGCTCCGAATGGCGTTGGAGACGACACGGGGGTGGATGAATCTGAGTGATTTGTAGCAGCTGCTCCACAGGCCAACCGCAAGGAAGATGCGTGTAGCCGGGCCGGCAGTTTGGGGGTAGCACTGTCGGCGTGCTCCACCTCCCAAGTTTATGCAGCATGCATTTGTGATAGTTCTGTCTTTCACATCAACCCTGGGACTCTCTGCTGGCAGAAAATCATAAACCGTTAATAAATGGACCCCGACACCTTTCGCGCAGTCAGGAATATATCCGACGGGTTGTTGACTGTTTTTCGACCAGAAGTACAATGGGCGCCGTGCGGTGATCGGACGACGTCTTACCAGCCAAATTTTCCCGCATGCGGCGCTGATGCAGCCATACTGATGATCAGACAAAAAAAACGCAAACCTTCTAAATTAACTGACTAACCAAGGACCCCGCTCTCAATGGCGGTCAGGTGTTTGATGGCTTGGAAACGGAGATCGCCTTCGTCCTAAGACGCGAACAGGGTTCAAATCTGGCCCTTCCCGTCGGATATCTTGCGAAACGAGGCGAATTTTCCAACGGGTGAGGGGTGTCTTTACGTGAATGTAATAACTCAGTGATAAGACTCCGAACCGTGTGATACGTCCAAGCAACAGAAACCTCAAAGAGGCGAGACCATTCATGAAAGACCACCATTTCTAGCAACGTCAGCAAGAATGGCGAGTCACAGACCACGTCATTCGAATCACTGCCTGTCTAGCTATCAGCAGACGCACTAGAAGCCACTTGCCTGTCACCGCCCACGAACACGCCTTACCTGGCAGTACTCCATGTGATCATTAGTCTGTGACACTGTAGACGGTCTCAGTGAATAAGTGTATTTTGAAGAGTGGAGCGTCTGCTCACCACTAGTACGCGATTTCTGATGTCACTGTAGGCCACTGTAGGCCACGCAAAGGCCACGGATCGGAAGCCGCTCCACGAGGCTGATGTAATCGACGTGGGAGACTTTGGTCTTTGTTTCGGTTCGACATGTTAGAGATGCCCTCCGACCATCTGAGTGTCGTACCCGCTCTTCTGGACGTGGGACACGCAGAGGAGCTCCAAAGATCGGGGAGAACCCTTCATGCAACCCCATCCCCTCTGAATGAGTCGTATGCCATATATCCAGCTTCCTCGGTAGGAAAATTCTCAAGACATCATTGGATAACCCCGGATTCAACGAGCGTGCTTATCCCAGCTAGAAAACCCGTCGGCAAAGCAACGCATCTTCAGCCCCGATGACCAAGTCGTCTATTTCGTGAGCTCCGAGGCTTTGCCACTGTCGGAACGTCGTTTGGTGTGTTCACTCGCCACATCCTGTGGCACGTCTGTTCACTGACGTATGTCAGTTCGTCGGAGACACATCCATCATCTTTGCTGCGTGGCAGACCTTGTTAAAGTCTGCGACACGAAATGGCACCGACATGTAAGCGGAGGCCGGTAGTGGTGTCGCCGAGAATTAATGTCCCCCTCAAGGCTTCAGGACGAACCAAGTCAAGGGGCGATGCGCAAGCTCGCCCTCGACTACGTCAACTTTACAAAGGAATGTTGGGTTCATACCGCTGTATGTGTGTCGACCGGGTTCCGACAAAATCTCAGAAACTTTATCAGCAAAACTCTTCTGAAGCGCGCCAAGGGCCCAGCGATCATTATAGGACTCTGTATACGTGCTTATCACTTTTCGTGGTTCTCTATGTTCCCGAGTACGGACTAGAGAATGCTCCCGTTGGAGATGACATTATGGAGTGGCTAAACACCCACTTCATCGAACCTTCTACTGAAGAAGGTGACCATCTCTCGTCCCTCGAACATCCATGGGCCGATGAGACATTTTGGCCATATTTAACCAGGTTTGGCACCACAACAGTCGCTGTCGTCATGTCTAATCGTTCTCTAGGGCGACTCTCAGAGGATTGAGTAAAGCGGCAACATTCTTTCTGGGTACCCTGTCCAGTCATCCATCCAAAGACCTGCGCAGGCTGTCACAGACCCTGATTCCATTACTCAATACACAGCCGAAGCTTCAGGCATATGAAGCGGAAAGAGAATTTGCGTATGCATCGCACAGATGGAAAGAAAGGGTCAAGGCACTTCGTCTCGAACTTGACAGTGTACCTGAACCTGACCGACGCGACAATTACGAGGATTGGTGGGATCGTTTCAGTGACATAGTCGGGATCCTGGAAGGTCGCGGAGAAATGGTTCAGAAGGTCTGCGAAGAGTTAGGCGCCGACTGGAAGGAGGTGTGCGTTGCCTGGGGTGTTTTTGTCGACCCAAGGCTTCGGAGGCAGGATCTACCGTAGGTCCAGTCGAGTTTTTTTTACCTCCATCACCCGTTGATCGCCACCAAAGTGACGTTATCGCACAGGTCCTCGAGGAGATGCCACCTGATCCGACCAACTTAGAGGACATGATTCATGCTGCGTTGTTTACCGGTGATCCGCTGAAAGCACTGGATTATGCAGCGAGCCTAGACCCTTGGCTAAGCGCCCACCTGGCAGACATGATGGAACCGTTAGCTCTTGTTGACAAAGACCCGAACGAGGAGTGAGTAGGCTTTTTTCGTGTATCTGGAACGGGAAATGAAATTGGATGTAGTTCAGGATTAACCCCTAGGAACTTTTACGTTCTTTCATATGCGCAGTACCTCCATGCCGATTCCGCCTTGTGGAGAATTACAGTGGCATATATGTACTCGTGCGGGAAGATCGGCGCAAAAACTGCCGACGAGGTGTTGGTGCGTGTCCCGCTGAGATTAAATGGCGTGGGGTCCACGAGTCCGACGGAAAGTATTGCGGGCGAACCGTCGTCGAGTGAAGGGGATCTATCTGGAGTGATCAAAGACTTGAATGCCAGTTGTCATGAATTCGAGCGAGAAAATGTCAGGAGAAGCATCTGCCGAGTTGAGTCACATAGATTCGTTTCCAATCAATTGCTGACTCTCCTCGGCACAGGTTGCCGCCCGGGCATTTGTACAGAAAAAGGAATATGGTCTTGCACTGTCTTATTGTTCCTCGGCGGAAGATTGGCCTGGCCTTGGCCGTGTTGTTGACCGTATCTTACAAGAGTACATTCTCGCAGGTTCGGAATTTGGCAGTCCCAAGCTACTTTTGTCTGAATTGCTTTAGGTTCAGAGCAATACACGAGATACGTTCTCGATATCGCGCCGTCGCTCCAGGCCCTTCGTGCGAACGCTGGGGCACATGGCGTTTTTATCCACCGGTTGATATTTGCTGTGCGGTATGCTGAGTTTCATCAGCGGTTGTTGAATCAAGATCTCCAAGATGCCGCTTGGGACCTCGTGACAATTTTTCAGGAGGAGATTGCACCAAAAGCCTGGTGGGGCATTTTGCTATGCGATGCTGTTCAGCTTTTGCAATATGGCAAGTCCTTGCGGCGTGCATGGCACACGCGGTAGCTCGGAGCTGATTGTTCCCGTTCCAGAACCTGCCCCACTCTTTTCTTATCCTAGTGCCTGCATTCTTCTCTATCGTCTCGATGAAGTTTGCGCAAGAGCGGCTCAAGGGTCAGGTGAAGATTATCTCAGAATGCTGGACATGAAACTTCGTGCCGAGGGACGTCAAGATACTCAGCAACAGTTGCAAGTGGTTCGTCTTGCCCTTGCAAAATACTTTGCAAGATGTACGATGATTGGAACGGGAGGCACGCAGATCGCCGATAAGAAAACCACTGTCTAAGGTTATGTACTTGTACCTTGATATCGTGACTATTTGTATGCTTTGCTCATGTTCCGTTATTACCCCTGCCGCGTGCTCGGTGAGTCCTGGTTGTTGGACGACACCACGTTCCCTTGAAACTTCAAGCTAATCTTTTTGACTCCCACCCGGCTGCACGCAGCCTATTAACACACTACAGTTGCCTCGTGCCTGGCCAATTAAAGGGTTCATGCCAGGCCACGACAGAAATGTGGGCTGCTGCCGTATATCAGTGTCATGGAACATTTCATGTACCTCGTTGTGTGACAACTCTCGGCGTCATCTCGGTTTGTCCTCAAGCCGTGCAACAGCTTTTCGGCCGTATAGTTGCCGTCGGCGCCTCGCCGAGCTTTTGCGTTTTGTTTTCTCCGCCCCTTCTTCATATCCGCGCGGCTTTTGAAATCTGCCGTATCCTGACTTTGACATCGGCCTTGAGGACAGGCCTTTTTTCCCCGTTCAGGGTTGTGGACTTGCGACTCGTCATTACATCTGGGTGCCCTGGACCGACGTTATAATCGTCAGGAGGCGTGTGGTAATATGTCCCGTCAGGGGGTAACATTTGCGGACTGATCATCCTGCGAAGTGCCCCCTTGACTCGGCACGAGTTGCCTGGTTCAGACCCTTTCCTACCTTTTAAGCCCATTCCCCCGATGTGACCTCACAGCCTTCGGATTGTCGAAATCTTCGAAATTTCCGGCAGGTACGACTCGTTATTATCGACTTAACTTTTGGCATGGCTTGTCGGTGTCCATGTGGTCCACATTGTTTGTTTCATTTCTCATGCTTTCCTTACAGGCTCATCGCAGACGGACTGCATCATTTCCCCTGGTCTGGATTTGCACCTGAATGACCATGCCCCGGGCCGGGACAGGTATTTATACGCGTGGGGATGGCGAAGCTGGCATCCAGAACAACCAGCTCCGCTGCGTCGTCACCACTGTTCAACTCTGAGATCTTCTAGGATGTGCTACAAATTCACCCAGCACTACGAATATGCGTGTGCTCACGTCGCTGTCGTCAGGCAGCAGAGGGTACGTTCGCAGTCCTCCGGGTGGTCGACATCTGCGACTGAAGGGCGAGCTTATCAGGTCGACTGCAACAGTAAACACTGTCGGTTCAGCGGCATGCACAGGGGGGATGTGCACCACTGCGAAGCGTCGTGCAGGCAAGAGTGAGTGGACTGCACATCCGTCGGGAACTCTGTGTTTACGCAATGGGACAAGGATGATGGCGGCTAGGGCCATCATGGATCCACAAACGGTCAGGTGTCCGCGCTGCACGGGTAGGATGAATGGTCACTGACAGACGATGCGGAGTGGTTTATACTGGTCTTCTCTCGGGTATCTTGGGCTGCGGGTATTTTAATTTATAAGGCGACGATAGGGGCCAATGTTTCTTGAAACAGCAGATGTATTACATAATATGACTGCGAGCGGGATGTGGTTGTCGGGCGGTGTCGTGGATATCCCCTCTCATCGCTCGCCGTCGTCCCACACAAGTTTGTCCCGCTCGTCGTGTTGCCCGTCGTGGATGTAGTCATGGGCGACGACGGCTACTCGCCATCCGTATGGGACTCCGCTGATCACTCCGACCCGAGCAATCCCGGTCATACGCTCTACGGCCTCCAACCTGGCAACTCGTCCCTCCTCCACGAATCTGCAACGTCCCCGGCGCTCATGTCTGCGCCGGGAAAGCAGTCCTCGCCTCCTCCAAGATCAAGCTCCGACTCGCTCGGGCGATCGTCCACGTCGAGACGGCGAGACAGCATTCCAATCACCATCGAGCGGAAGGACACGCTGTCCACCATCCCGAGCGACATAGCGAGCCTGGTGGAGCCGAGCTTCGACGAGAACGTTCTGAGGGCACTCTGCGAGTTAGACGTGAGTGTCGCTCGCTTCGGCCGAGCCAAGTTACTGCGGTGTCGTTGACTCACGCATATGGCAGTGCGGCGTGCCTCTTCTGCTGGATCGAATCAAGCAGAGCATGGTGTCCTGTCGGGTTCGTACTCGTCCCTTTCGGCGCTCGTGAGGTGTGGCATGCACACTGAATCTGTGACACACGACAGGAAGCCTCGGTCTTTTTCAAGAAACGGGCTGTTCTTGAAGAAGAATATGGAAAGAGCCTGCATAAATTGGCCCGCAGCACGTCGGAGGTGTATTCTATGAACGATGGAAAGGCTGGGTACCGCGCAGAAGATTTCGCTCACTAAACTCTTAACTCATTCGCGTCGTCGCCAGGTCCTTCGTACAGGCGTGGCAGTCTTCCATGAAACTCCACGAGGTCATGGCAGACAACAGAATAAGGTTTGCTCAACGCCTCAATGAAATGAGTGATGAGCTTGCTTCTCTCGCAAAAGAAGTTGATAAGAACAGGAAGCAGGTTTGTTGCCCGAGACCCCACATCAGGAACATGCTTCTGATCTGAAAATAGACCAAGGAGTTGGCAAGCCGTTACGAGCGTGCCCTGCAAGAGGCGGAGATGAACATGGATAAGAGCAAAGCTCGGCTGGACGTGTCGTCGGAAGAACTAGAGCGCGTACTTCTCCAGAAAGAGGGGGAACCGCTGAGCGAGAGCGCAGTACACGCCAGACCTCCTGGAGTACTTGGGGGCAAGCGCGTACTCGGAAAGGCAGTGGCCAAAGGCGGCCTGCTTCTGAAGGGCAAAAATCCCGGGAATGTCAGTATTTGGGTTGGGCTTGGATCTCCGTTGGGGGGCTGATCATTCCAAGATTCAACGGCAAGAAGACGACATCAGATCACGTGTCTCGAGTGCTTCGGACACTTACCGGAAGGCTTTCACCGACACGCAAACCATGCGACAAGAATACTTCAATTTTCAGCTTCCTCGTATCTTGCGAGTTCGTGTGTACATTCTTCTGTGCTTTTCTGGTGCTCATTATAGATGCAGTCCCTCAAGGAGTGTGCGGATGAAATTGACCTCGGAACGCAGTACCACTTGACAAGATATGCCTTCCTATTCGAAAGCATCGTATTGAGCGACGGGTCAACCCTGGTACCTGTGGCACCCGAGGAAGGTAGGTCTATTCGAGTTGCTCATAAGGCTGGGCTGACACGGTGCTCAAAGGGATCGGTCTCAAGGCGCTTACTGAAGCTATTGACAACCGCGCAGACTTCAAAACATATATGCAAAATTATGCATACGCCCGTGGTGGGGCTCCTCGTGGGCCAAGACGGGAAGGTCCCGCGGAGGAAGGTTTCGTACGTCCTTTTTCATTCCTGGAGTCGTTTGATCTTCATTCCCTGTCAGCTCCCACCTCTACCGACCCTGGGTGGAGGCTACGCCACTGCGCATCATCCGCAGGTGGCCAATAATGGGGTGCACCCACAAATAACTGATCGTGGCCGGCCCACCTTTGGTGTTGATTTGGCCGAACAGATGGCCAGAGATTGCGTGGAAATCCCTCCTATTCTAGAAAAGTGCTGCGCAGCAATAGAGAAACATGGTTTGTATTCGCAGGGAATATACCGCATTAGCGGTGTGACTAGAAAAGTTGGTTTGCTGAAGGAACGATTGGACAAAGGTGAGGAAAAACACCCTGTCGTTCGGGCATATATGGCTAACACACCTGTCAGACATGGATTCAGTAGATCTGGATTCGGAGGAATGGACGTCCGACATTAACAACGTCACTAGCGTGCTCAAACTGTGGTTCAGGGAACTACCAGACCCTCTCCTGACTTCCAATCTCCATCAAGGTTTCATAGACGCTTCCCGTGAGTCGATCGGTTTCTCTACTCCTCTTCGATCTTGATCACAATCCAGGAATCGAAAACGACCGTCTGAGGCACATTCGACTTCATGAGCGCGTCAACGATTTGCCGGATCCAAATTACGCCACGCTAAAGTACTTTATGGGTCACCTACACAAGTCAGCCCCAAATGCATGTCCGCAGCGTGCCCCATACTGACTCTTGGTGGACTCGCAGGATCGTGCAGTGCGAAGAGAACAACTCGATGTCCATTCAGAATCTTGCCATCGTCTTTGGACCAACATTATTCGGCCAGATATCGAGCAATGGGAGTATCGCTGGACATGCGAACGGCACTATGGCGGATGCCGCTTTCCAGAACAAGGTAACTACCCTCAACTTTTTTATTTCGTGACTCATGCACATTCTCTTGAAGGCGATCGAGACAATATTGGAACACTACACCGATATCTTCGTGGATGAGTCTGAGGGAGCGACGTAGACTCGCTCATCCAACACGTGTATGCCCATCTGGGTTCCGGCGCCGAAAGCCCCAGAAGTGTTCACAATGCACCCGGGTACCTACTGGTTTGGGAACTTGAGCTTGTCGCTTCTTTCTTTGACATTTTGGACACCGACTATTACCCTGTCCCTGTGATACCCCATGGTTTCATTCTTATTATCAACCAATAACCGTCGCCTCTCTGTACCGGTGACCGGTACGGACCTCCCTCTTTTATCGTCCACGTTCAATCTCGGTGCCCATAGCTTTCTCGTGTACCGTTTCCGCTTTCCCGTTTCCTTGTCCGACGATATTTATGCACATTATGCGCAGTTTCGGTCAGCATTGTACTGTAAAGGATACCTCTCCCCTCTACTTCACTTCAACCTCATATAGTACAACAGACCTCGAAGGAAAGACTTCGATCGAACCACTGGTGCATCATGTTCGACTTTGAAGACATCTACATTAGCACAAATGATGGGCGAAGTGATTGGTTTCAAATGAGTTTCCTTCGGTGTTGCCTAGACGACTGTGGACGAAACATCGGGCTCTAGTTCCTCGCGTCAAAGAGCGCGCTCGTCCAGTTCGTTACATCACGCGGAGTGGGGGGGGAGGGACGATGACTGCGTTGGGTGTCCACATATCGAACGGCCTGACGGAGCGCACGCACGCGTGTCGGAGCCGGCTTGCGGGGAGGGGTTTCCGGGCATCTCGGGCAGTGGATACGTTGAGGCCGGAGCGGGGGACAGCGTTCTGTGTGGCGACTCGCGGCACGTTCCGTCCTCGACGGCGTACGGTTGCATTGGACTGCGCACATGATTAGGACTCGGACTGGAAAGCGAACAATCTCAGCGAGGGAGGCGTTGGTATAGACAATTTTGCAACAATTCTGGGAGAATCTAGTTAGGAAGTTGGTCCATCATACACGTGGAGAATGGATGGGTCAAGGGCATTCCGTAGAGACCTGCACCCGCCTCATCTCAGACGACGCAGAGAGCGAATAGGATTACAGTACACTAATTCATACAGCGATAAATACCAATGATTGAAACGATCTATGCACCGAAACCATAAAGAGTACGCCCTGAACGCTTGAGGGCATAGACGACGTCGAGGGCAGTGACAGTCTTGCGCTTGGCATGCTCGGTGTATGTTACAGAGTCGCGAATGACCTGCAGAAACGGTCAATGCTCGATCCAACAGT